>JAMKCH010082245.1:0-103175 GCA_023653785.1 Ophioderma brevispina | reverse complement strand
TTCTCGATAGCAAAACCATCAATTCAATGAATTCATATGGTTAAAAGCAAGGAAAGAAGACACGCTCTGTGCAATATGGAGTTACGGTTCCACAGGAATGAAACCACAGTCCCCGAATCAATATTCAATAAGTGAAAGTCAAATCCCGCTTCCATAGTTTTTCTTGTACCGGATTTGCAATGTCATTATGGAGTGGTCAACTATTGATGTTACGCCAACAAGCCCTATTGGGGGTGGGATGTGTTCTAAATACGTGCACAACACTTGGGCCAGGGTTCTCGTGAGCAAACAACAACACATGTTAGATGAAACAGAATACCATTCAGCTTGCAGGTGGATGTTGAGCTCTTCTAGAGTTGCAAGAGGTTCATGACACAGAGCAAGCCATTCCATCCAAGGTTCAGTCGTGGATAGTTGTTTGCTCGACAGACCTTTCAGTGTGTCATTTCCAGGTCCCTGCTGCTCTGTTTTATATCTAGGAACACAGACAACAGGCAGAGGATGTGTTAACCAATCCCATCAGCATTGCTTACAGGAGAGGATTGGTTAACCAATCCCGTCATGCATTGCTTGGGAAATTTTACCTTGATGGGGTCAGTGATTGTCAAAACAGAAACTACAGAGTGTCCAAAAAACTTTACCTTCAAAGCGCCCAATTTCAGGTCTTAGTTTAATAAACATTCCATGCAAATTATTTGGTGCATATTTAAAAACCGTATTTTTTTCATTAGCTTTTCAGGCAGCAAACCCCATTGAATTCATGTCCCAAATGATGAGTTGTCCCTTATTAATGAAAGCTGTGTTTTTACTTGTAACAAGCAGGCGTCTTTAACATAACCATCTCAAAACACATGGTAAGTGCGCAAAAACCAAGTCATTTGGGACGCCAATTTCAATTGGTGTTGCTGTTTTTGAAAGCTAATAAACATGTTGTAAATATTATAATATTGCATAATTTTTTTTTTTAAAGACCTGAAAATTGGGGATGCTTTTATGCAACGAAGTTGGAACTATTTGACCTTATTGTCAAATATAACAATTCCCAAAAATGCCCAACTTTCCAAGGCTTGTGAAGCTAATTGTTTTCAGATGCTCCCCCCCAAAGAAATGTGATCAGGAGTATTGAAAGCCCCTGCCTCAGTTAGGATGTGTTGTTTTCCTTTAGATCAGAACTACTCAGTTTCTTAAAATAGCAATCACTAAAACCCATAGGGTGTTTTGAGTCAATCCCACAATGTACCAGTTTTGGGAATTTCACCTCAATAAGGTTCATGTGATCACACAAAATTCTATGAGGAATTTTAACATGATCATGAAATGTCTTGTTTGTTCTTAAACTAATTCTTAAACACTTTATATAAGTACTGACATGTGTTTTATACATATAGGGCCTATGCATGCATTATGGGAAATTCAAACAAAAACCTCCACAACCCCTTAATCCATAACACACTGTTCCTATTACCCAATTCTGCAGTCAAATTTGATGGGCCGCTACCGTCCTGCATGATGGGAAGGTATGTGCTGCTGTGGATTATAGACGGTTACGCCCAGGCAAGAGAGAGATCCTATACCAACTAGGCGTGACACTTTAATTTGTCTCAAATCAACAACAAAATATTCCCAATTTGTTTAAATAGATATTTTTTTTTTATTTGACAGACATAAAGCTAGCACATGTGGCTCAAAGTACATAGTGTTTTACATTAACAATCATTCTTACATACATTAACAAAATACACTTTGAACAAAATACATAGAGTTCAGCTTATTCTCCAGATAATTCATCATTAATATCAATGTACAAGTATTTACGCCAGACTTGCCACGTATTTACAAAGTTGGGTAGGTGATTTACGCATAACAAAGTCTAGTATTTACTAACGTTGTAATAATATTTTATTTCATGTTTTACAGCATCAATACTCGGTAAAGTTCTTAAAATTTTTGACCTGTAACCTCTGAAATTTAGGCTATGACCTGTTACAATGGAAAAATTAAATCTGTTTTTGTTCCAAAAGGATTAAAACCGGGTGTCCATTTTGAAAATCGTAACTTGTAGGCAATTTTTTGTTTAATCCAGCTACTAAAATGCGACCAAAATTTTACCGCTATTTGACAATTCCACAAAGATGCATTATTGTCTCGGGTTCTTATTACAAAAAGTGCAGACATCACTTGGCTGATGTTCATTTTAAAAAGTAAAGTTTTGGTGGCAATTATTCTTGTTATTCTATATGAAACCATTGTAACTTTGTGTCTCTGAGAACTTAAATTAATGTACATATCTCTTTCCAAAACTCATCACTTATATTAAGAAGAGCAACTTGCCATTTGTTTACAGCAACTTTAATAATTTAGAGACTGCGACAAAAGCGTCAAAATAGACGGTCCTGCAACCTTTTTGTTTAGATAAAATTCACGGTCTGGCTGAAAAGGCTGTCTGAGTTTTTCTACCATTTTTATTACATAAGATGAAAGTTAGTTTTAATTGATCGTATAATGCCATTATATTCTAGATAGTTGGTTTTTACGGAGTATACATTTACAAATTCTTCCATTGGACATAAAAGTACCATCTTCTTTCAAAGATCGTTCACGAATAATTACACCTTTGAGTTCATGATTCAATTAACAGAATATCCCCACTTTTATTTTGTCATCCACCAAAGATATGTTTGCGATACGATTAGAATCCAAGTTCTGATTATTAACACTTTAATGGAGTGAAGTGCCCTGAGTGGAGTGTAATCATACCACAATGTTTTTTAATCTCACTTTATATAATTAAAAATGAATTTATCCCACAACAATAACATCCATCACATACTTAAATTTGTCCGATAAAAGGATCAATTTAATCCATTTTTGATTCCCCATTTATAACACGTCAGATCCAATCCTTTTCAAATGATTCAATGTAATTTCAACATTAGGCATCTTACACCCCATTTTCGTAATGTTGCACAAAACTACTGCTTTCCATTTTATTTTATCCGGCTTTCCGTTCAGACAAAATCGGAAAATACGTCATTCCAAGTTTTAACAAATTCCTTACTTGGGTTCGGTAACATCTGCGCTATATAACTTAATTAAGATAACACGAGGATTTCACCACAACTACTTTACCCAACACTGTTAGGTTTCTTTTTGACCAGTGGACATTTTTTTTCTCATAGCTTCAAGACTCCTATTATAGTTAATATCTGGCATATCTTCGGTTTGTACTAAAAGATATCCCCAAAGTATCAAAGGTACCATCAAAACTCCAATTTTATTTCCGTCTATTGCATATTGCGGTGGTTCTATATTTGTTTGATCCAGTCCATACAGCTGTAGTTTTATCCATATTAACTTTAAGTCCTGATATCTCATAAAAGTTTGGTAAATTTGTACAGCACTTTCTAGTGATTTTTCAGATCGATCTAAAATAAAGTTGTATCGTCAGCTTACTGAGAGATTTTAAAATGCAATGTCATTACCGTCTGATAGTCCCATTATTTCCGTATTACATCTTAACATTGTAGCTAGTATCTCTGCACCAACAAAAATGTATGGGGAAGTGAATCACCTTGTCTGCAACCACACACAATTTTAAAAATTTGGAGATATTACTGTAACAATTACAGATGACGATGCATTATTATATAGTTTAGCAGAACCATTTACATATATCTCTTCCGAAATTAAAAAGCTTCAATGTAGTTAGGATAAATTTGTGCACGACCGTGTCAAAAGCTTTTTCAAAATCGATCATTACAGCATACCAGTGTGATATTATAATCTCATGTATCATTTAATCATGTCATAAATTAAATCTTATATTTTCAAAAAATCACTCTATTTGGGACAAAACCAGTCTGGTCTTCTAAAATTATATTGGGAAGGATTGGATTTCATTCTGTTGGCTAGGCAACTGAATTGCTAATTTGTAAGAACTATTTACATATTTGTTTAAATATTGCCTCCCACTCACCCATGGATCAGTCACTGTCTTCAAAAATTTTGTGTCAATCGATTTGAAATTTGTACTGGATACGGCCATTGTTGCCACATATTAATTAACCATTTTATGTTGAGCATTGATGTTGTCAGTTGGCTGCTGTGCTATCATTGGCACTGTTCTGTATTCATAAACGTTTCCTATTACAGAGTGAATCCCGTTTGAATTACAGCAGTAATGTCATTGCCAAGTGTGTATGATAATTAATGTATCCTTTATGTTATTGTTGTTGTGTGTTTTGCGTGTCCAGTCAAGCATTCTACACTCTGGCATTTTTTGTTTTTCAAAATAATTTTCTTATCTAAGGCATGCCCCCCTCAAAAATTATCCTAGCCTTGAGACAATTTAAACACATAAAAAGAGTCTAGAAATAGCAAGGTTTTGTAATTATGTCCTCAACATCATGAGCAAAGGTGCATTTTGTGATTGGAAGTATCTCTTTCTGTGTCCATAAATCCCGACATAAATTTTCTTTATCCACAAAATTAAGCTACATCCCTAAAGTTTTATCCGATCAAATGTTGCTTCGCTGTACTGAACAACTTTTATTTCATAGTTTCTTTAAGAGCCCCTATCGGCTAAATGGGTTTTAGATTGATCTCTACTCAACATAAATGAACTTTGGGCAATATTTCAGTTTTTCTTTCTTCATAGATTGAATCTGCAAGTAAATTAGTGATCATCCACACACCCACTGCTAATCCAAAATTTGTAAAGATGCAAAAAAAATCTTTCGAGAAGTTGACAGACATCTCGAAATGTACCTCTAATACAAGACTCCCGTTCCAATTGAGCAGCAATAAGAATTAAGTGCATCAAATCTTACTAACAGCATTTTATCCCCTATCCCATACTTTTCATACCTATTCCCCTGCCACAATCATAACATCAAAACTCATCAAAACTAGTAATCTCTGTCTGTGATATTCCACTATATACATATGCATGGGAGATTCAATTTGTAGAGACTGTGTTTTGAATTCAACTCATTAATTATCTCACGCGAACACTGCGTCAGGTGTACCTAGAGTGCAAATATCACACGGTCACCAAGGTTTCAAACAACAAGCCTAAATCAATACTGCATGTGGAGCATTAGTTTTGACTTCCATTGAAAACTTGAAGGCTAGTCAGATTGAACTTAGAAGGACAGTGAAATGCCAAAAACCTGCTGAATACCACACTTAACCAGGCACAAATTTAGCTGAATGTTAAATATACTCGGAAATACTGATTGAAAGCATGCTATTACGTTTGATGTTTGGTCATGAGAAAAACTTGAACATTAGAGATCATTCTTCTGCCAGGCAGAAGATTAATCCTGGATTGACCAAACCCTCATGCATGGTACTCGTCTCTTATTGTTTGTGGTACATCCCTACATTTGTTTACACTTCTCACTGTTACTGATACTGGCCTGTTACTTCAAGAGTCTGATATTTCCATACATGGCCAGTGATATACATACCTTAGTTGCACCACTAGTGATAGTGACATTCCCTGCATGCACTAAATGAGACTATTCCAACCTAGGTAGCTATGTTAACATTTTTCTATTGGTTGGGTCAGATTACAAATTTGCTTGACAATTAACTGTATAATGACTTCTATAGCCAAGTTATATCCAAAATAATACTCCAATGTTATAATATACAAGTGTGGTACAGAATACTTGTTTGTATGTGATTTTAACACTGATAGCATGGAACTATTTCTAAGCAGACTATATTTCATGGGTGGTTAAACAGCACAACTTTTGTGCAGCAATGTATGACAGGAATTACTACACAATAGTTCTTTGGCCTTTGCACTATATCAGACGTCCCTTAAAAGGGAAGTATGGTAACATGTAGCTTGGTGTTCCATTCAATGTGATTTCTCTTAAATAATACCAGATGTATCAAAAAAGTAACATGAAACTGAATGTCTTTTGCTGTTCACAATAAAGGTTGATCATTATTATTGATGCCTTGCTGTAATTCATTACAATATAGTGATACTATAGTGATACAAAACTCAATTTGTTTTTTCATTTCACAAATTGTGCTCTAAAATGCAGAAGATTGTCCTGTTTAAGGACCGCGTCTTGTGATTTTATTCACAAGACTCCTCTAGAAAAGGTATTTCCAAAATTCAGTTGATTCTGCCGTGCCTTTATTTTATGAAAGTTCAAAATACGCGCCCATAGCTGGGCGGATCCACGCCCTGAAAAATGCCAAAATACCGGGGGGCTGGAAGGTAGTTATGGTCACACTTATGATTTTACATGATTTTTGGCCAACATTAACCAGTGGGGTGCGTGCCCCATAACATCCCCCTGGATCCGCCAGGGCATAGACCACTGTATGTAATTCTGTCCTTTACGACAGAAAATACAAAATTGCGAATTTCTTGCTGATAGGTGGGAATATGCCGTAAGATTTGGCGCACATACACACTCATGCGAACACTTCAATGTTTAAAACAACTCAACTTGTTTTTGAGGTAAGTCGGGGGGGGGGGACAAGGCTTGGATCATGAATGCCCCTTTAAACTATTCAGGAGATGCTTTACTTTTATTGACTATATGTTTGGGGGGGGGGTTGATGCCCCCTTATTGGAAACTGTTCAGTTTAGCAGTGAATTCAAGCCCTATCTTTGATAAATTCCATCATTTATTCCAACTCACCCTTTCTTAAAGCTGAAAGAAAAAGTCAAGGTAAACCAATATATTTTCAATTTCACATTTTCTTTAATTTTACAACAATTGAGGTCAGGTCAGGTTCTTTTGGGCCTGCTACTTGTATCCTTGTAACCAGTTCTACCTTTGGTCCCAGTGCCAGTTGTTGGCAGCTAAACAGTTACCCCAACAGGTTTTTATGGAGTTCCGCGGTCATGCCGGTCGAACTAAAACAGATCTACCTACAAGCATCGGCTCTGGAATATGCAACAGCGACCTTCGTTCAGCACATTGACGTCAGGAAGGGCACCGGTCAATTTCTTTTGCTCTAATAAATCCCCACACAGCATAGTGTCTATGAATCGAGGAATCCAGCACCCCCCTGTCGGGGGATAAAACTTGGGTTTTCGCTACCACTACTACGGAAGGGCGATCACTTTTTCCCATAAGCCTGATAGTGATGGGGCTGTCGAGTATTGGTTCAAGCACATTAATAATTTTCTTATTATAATGTACCTCTTTATCAATGAATAAAATTGAATTTAAAAGTTCTGCAAATTTTTGATAAATGTGTTTTTTACAGCAAATTTCTACAAAACAAATGAATCAATCTTCCAACATGTACAGCTTTGCCAGCTTGTCTGGCCAAAGGTGATTTTGTCCACACGGGGCCCGCGTCTGGCTTGTTTTGGTCTCCCGTTTGTGTTTTGGGGGGGGGGTCAGAAGTCTCACATTGTTCCTTCGTGTCTGCCCGTTCAGCATCGTCTGCCTTGAGTGCCAGGATCTGCGGCGACACCCAGGTGACGTCACACCTGATACCAATGGCTTCCCGCTCGCGTTGTTTTGGTTTCCGGCGGGAAGGCTTGTATGTAGCCTTCACTTTTCGGCAGAGAGCAAAACCAGTGGGTCGTGTGAAAATTTTGCTCCTACCTTTGGCGAAGAATTTACCCCCTGCTGGACATAATCTTCCGATGATTAAGCCTAATGCTCGCTCCCCTAGGAAAAATGGCCATCCGGGGCACAACCGAGTCCTGGAAGACTCATTGTGGGGGAAAACATTACAGTAGTTTTGTCATGAGGTTTCTTCGCGTGCCGTTGCAAGCCGAGTCTAAGCTGAGTAGCGGGTGGATTTGTGAAGTGGGGAAGGCCACGCTGGCCTCCCCATGTGAGTTCAGATCGTTCCATGAGCGTGGTGTAGCAATCCAATTTGGGTCGTTTTTAAAAATTTTTTACTTTTTTTATTTTTTTCAAAATGGAGCCCAAAATGGCATGGGGGGTTTTGGATTGTTTCAAGGTAAAGATAGGCATCTTGCCTGCAAAAGGCCGTAGCTTAGCTTCGAACTCATGCAAGTCAGGGTCAGACTCTGGACTAGGGTCGGCAAGAGGCGGGTTTTTCAATTCCAAAATTTTTTCATGCATACATTGGGGCCTTGTCAAGTTGCGTGGGCTGTAGCTTTTCCTGTTGTAGTGTTTGCCTATTTGATTAACTAGTTTAGGTTGGCTCGTGCCGTCTTTTTGGCAGAGATTTCGTTTTTCTCCGCCTATCACTGGTATCAACCCCCCCTTTTCCGTCTCTTATTATACAGTCTATTGCAAACATTAGCTGAGCGCATTGCTAGGACTGTGGTGCGTGCAGTATGGGCTAAAGTGGTACGTTGGGTTGTGGGATGATGCGTTTGGCAAGGGCTTGCACTCCGTGATCTTCGCCCTTGGTTGGCGGTTTTTGGGGGAAAAATGGGCAGTAGTATTAGCGTCAGCGACTCATTTTCATATGGTTTGGGTTGTGTTTGAGTCAGATCGCTCATATGAGGGAGTTGGTCGTGGAGCGTTATTTGATCGAGTCAGAGGCCCTTAGTGAAAGAGAATGTGAAGTCCTAAGCTGTGCGGATGGTTTTGGTTGTTTGAGGTGGACTTTCCGCTCGCTTGAGGGAGTTAGCTTTGAAACTGGATGCTTTAGAATTTAAAATTCCTGTGGATTTGAATGAGATCAAGTGGGGTGTTGTGAATTGGGCCCTTGTACGTTATGATGAATAACTGTTCGTATTATCTGTGGTATTGTTGTGAGGCGTAGCCTGTTGTGTCTAGTATGGCATTGCGTTGTACACTGGTATGTAGTGTACTTGCTCTCTTGCCAGCTCCTCGTTTAATTTTCCTGGCTGTGGAGCACCACCACATTTTTTGGGTTGGATAAGGGCCCTCTGGGACAAGACCTTTATAAAGTTATTCATCTGCGGCAATTCATTTTGGGGACCAAGCAGCACAATCCTTTTTCTTTCCAAGTACATCGCACACTTGACTGATTTCGATTTGTGCTTTATACGCAAAAGCAAGATGCAAATTACGTAATTGGTTGTGTCAAGGTTTGGTGCTCCTATTTCATCTTTAAAAAATATCGGCCTCAAAAATGCGCAAGCGTTCAATAAAACCAGATCCTTCATCGGCCGCAAGGAATTTGTTTGCATCATAGTACCAATAGTTTTGTTTTAAAGGTGCCATATCAACTAGAAACCATAATATAGGGACAGTGTCAAAGTTTGACTTTAATATGTCAGCATGATTTATGGTTCATAGATATGCATGAGAAAAGGTCATTTCTGAAATCTAGTTGATTCTGACGGTGCAATTTGAGGTTATGAGCAAAAGGTGTTGTATAAGTGCCCCATAGGCCACTGTGTTGTAATTTCTGGCCGTACGGACAGAAGATACAAAATTAAATTTTCTTATAGACGTAGATGAATTTGCACATAAGATTAGGAACATATATTACTTAGGAACAATGGTTCAGGATGATACAAAAATCTCAACGTTTTGAGGTAAGTCGGGGGGGGGGGATGGATGAGGCTCTGGATCACAAAATGCACCTTTAAACAGTTGAGTCAAGAGACCATGCCCTATAGGCCACTGTGTTGTAATTCTGTCCGTTACAGACAGAAAAATACAATAATTACAACATTCTTGAAGAGTAGATCGAATTTGCACAAAAAGGTTAGGAAATACTACACTTCTAAATGCCAAAACGTTCAAGATGGGATTACAAACAATATCAACTTTTTTTTAGGTTAAGTCTGGGGGGGGGGGAGGGATGAGGATGTGGAATCACAAAAATGCCCCGGCAGAGACATTGCGAACATGTGGTATAAAACATTGACCATCCAAGAAAGAATCACTTCTCTATCACTTAGCTAACATGATTTCACTTACATCAACATAGTCAAGAGGCAGAGGTGTATTGAAGTCCAACTCCACAATGCACCAGTGTTTGGAAATTTCACTGCAAAACACATCTGATTCAAAACACCATTCTGGTCAACAGGATAACCACAACCTCGTGAGAATGCATATTTTAAAAGAAAAATCATTTGCACCAAGGACCCCCAAATAGATTGTCAAGGAGGTGGCAATACTTACTGATAGGGAACCAATTCCACGGGCATAATTCTAGTAAATATAGCACAGGTTGTACAGCCAAAAAACTTCAACAAGTCCCGTCTCTGAAAAAAACACTAGGCTAACCCAGATTTTCAAAGGAAGGTGCTGCATACTTAAGAGAGGAAAATCTACTTGTTCATGCTGCCGTTGTGGCAACCCAGGTGGGTGGTGGGATTGGTAAACAACGTTAGTCAAGGCAGGGGGTTATAATGTGTCCTGCACACCACTGATGGGTTGCAAGAAAATCTACAAAATTTATGAACAAAACCTCACTTTACATTGTCACATTGGGCTGCCTGTTTGAGTCCATAGATTATGATAAATTCATTGTCTTACCAAACAATGAAAAAAAAACATTAATGTTACGCGACGCGACTCATTTATAGACTTCTTTATCGAATATGGACCTTTAAATATTAAACTATATCTTAAACCCTTAAATTGTCTACTGGATGATATACAATCGATTGGATACCAGTCAAGACCATCCACAGCATGCATGTGTCATGCAATGAATTTGAATGGGTCTTTTTAATTGGATGATAATTTATTCGTCAGGCCCAAAGTGGAGATGCTGAAAAACAATACCCTTATTAGCTATTTTAACAAATTACCCCCACCCCCACCCAAAGATGACATTTCAAATTCCAAATGACTTGTTGGCTTCCAAGCTCCGTTTTTGACAATAGTGGGTAATTATCAATTGCAAATTTTTTTTTCATCATGGCATCTTTATGTGTTGTGACATGTGAACCACGGGGAAAACACCTATAAGTGATGGTATTCTTTGGGAAGGGATTTTTTTTTCAATGGGTCCCTCCCTGGTTAGCTACCATTCCTCAAATATATACGCATGTACAGTATAACATCCAGTTCTCAGTTGTCAATATGGTGTGTTCCACTTGTGTTGCTTCAATGAACACTAGAGTTGATTTAAAAGTGGTCACTATTCAAACTCGCATAATATTTGGGAAAACAATTCTGATAATGTAGCTGATTTTTGCAGCACTTGTTTTGGGGTAATTTTTTTAAATTTTGAAAAGTTTGCCATTGCAATTTGCTTTTAAAATTTTACTTTTTTTATTTTTTGAATTAAACATTTTTGTATGTTTTAATTTTCTTATTAAACTGTGAATCACGAAATAAAACCTTACGACAATTTCCGCTCTGCAGTAGATGTTCCTCCCCGTCCTTTCGTACTTGGCACACTTGACTCACGTACCACATCAAAGTTAAAAGCCCTCTTTGATGCAATCAAAGAAAGTCTCACAACAAAACCTGACTCATCTGCATTATCAACATTGTAGTGAGCTACAGCCTTAATATTAATTTTACTCCTTGTTGACAATAAAAAGATGGTATCACCTAGTTTTGCACTACACATATCTGGCCAGGTATTTTTTGTTAGCGTAATATCTGGTTGTATAAAGGCACCAGAGACCTTAGCTTTGCAAACAGGACACGATTTGCCAGAAGTAGAATACCTGAGGGTTCTTGGCAGTTATTTCCCTAGAGCTACTGCTAATCTCAATCAAAAAAAAATAGCGATTGGTGAACAGGTAAGATGAGGGAAAGAAGGTTGGAACAGATTACAACCTTCTAGTTCCCCCCCGATCCAGATCCATAAATACCACTGTTAAACATCATAAATGCAAGAATAATTGCACACTCTGGCGCACTCTCTTTTGTTTTTACTACATGTGTCAGACAGGTGTGCAAGAATATGGGCAGGGTCCATGCTCATAGCCCAAATTCAATAGTAGTTTTTTTGGTACGCATGATCTTACGAGTGTCACGTTTATAACTTACAAATCATGTTAGACTGACTTAAAATATAACCTGCTTACCAGCTTGCAATAATCGGGACGGGAGGAATATCCCCCTGCTTAAGCAAAATTCCCCTGGGTCTCAAAAAATATGTGTACACTGTATAGACCCGGGGCCATAAAATTTTCAAAAACCCAACTTGCCCTGATCTGAAATCCTTATTCAAGCCCCTGCCTGTTTACAGTCCTTTTCTCTGACTATTACTTTTAGCTACCATAACATGTTTTATAAAACCACAAATTACCACACAGTTATTCTGTGTACAGTCACAGTGCATGCCTGCAAGCTTGTTGCACGTAATGCCCTCTTTCTTCCTTACATTTGGGCCAACTCGGTATAATTTTTTTTGCTGTGTTGGGGGGGGGGGGTTTTACTCCTCCCGCACAGCCAAGTCTGTTACCTTCCCAGCTGAAGAATGCTGAAACTTTTATACACCTCGGTGCGAGGAGTATTGAGGTAAGGGCACAACATATTGGCCGCCAGCGTGGCTCGAACCTACAACCTTAGGCGTGTGGGGGACGAGCCTCAATCCACTGGACCACACTCCCTAAAGGACAAATAAAAATTCACATTCAAAACTTTGTGGTAATTGTGGTATTTGGGATTGTGCAAAATGTCAGAGTGGTATCATGAGAAACAATGGTCTATGCATCCTGGTCCTCCGTTGCTTAGCAAAGATTCCTCTACCCAACACTACTGCATTTCTTACATTGTCTCTAAAAAAAATTGGGACTAATTACATTACATAGTAACTGAAACCAATTAGATTACGCAAATTATTTTACGGCCAATTCTCTTCAAATCAACAGGGATATGTGAGACTCTTGTGGATATGAATGCAGGAACCTTTAGAGGAATTGTTTTCTTCCATTATTTTTGCTATTTATGCAGACACATCGACCGATCCAAAAATGGAACATTGGGAATTCAACCTGTTTCATAACGTGCGAGTGTTAGATCTAAGGCGTGCGTGTGCAGCAACATTGATGACATGCGGCTGGTTGCGCACAACAGGGCTACGCGCAGCGTGTTAAGAAATCGTTTTACGCTCTTGGCTATCCCAATAATATAAGGAGCGATTCTTTATCTAATTCTGTGTACACTCCTCATCTCCTTAGTTCTGACTGCATTTGCACACTGCAGGAATACAGTACCCCACACTGTTGCATTCTGATCATGGTTCCGGGGCAAAGTTAACTCGAACTCATTTTTGTTTCACACTGTCACACGATACCAGCAATGGATTTTGCGCTCAAAATGCAATGCTTGTATTTAACAGAACAGTGCATACAAGATAGTGGAAATCTCCAATTATTTTTCCTGCCCAGTCTGCCCATTCTTCCCCTGCTGCAATTTCCCTTTTTGTCGAAAAAGGGATAACAGCAGGGCGATTATAACGGCAAGGGGTTTTGAACCACCCATAATGCCATTGCAATGTGCCTATGACAGCGTTCAAGCTTTGACTTACATTTAGTGGACACGGGTGTGAAAAAACTATTTAGGGTGAAAAATATTTAGGGGTGAAAAACAGTCAAATTCCTTGATTACTTAATATGCTAGGGTAAAATCTCATTATTTTCCGATTTTGGCACCTAAACCCCATTTTTTCACTGATGTTGAGAAAAATTCGTTTTGCAATTTTAGCCAAATGGCCTTTTGGGTGACAAAAATTTTGACTTGCTAATTTCCTTATGTATGAACATGAAACTACCTAGGTAGTGACTAATTCTTTATGCTAATCATATGACAGGGTCATTTGTAATATTCAATCATTAACGGGATCAATCTATTTCTTTAGTTTTGTAAGGTTAGAAAGTCGGCAGTCAAGGTGACAATTGATTTGGGAAAAAATGCAATTTTCGCCCATTTTGTGATTGACAATCCAATAACTCCTCAATTGTCTGAGCTATGGTGATGCTTCTTTTGTTTTTTTTGTTCTTTTTCAATAGCTAATTGATATAAAACTTGACTAAGTCGAATGTACTGAAAACAAATACAGTAGTAATATGTTACCCTACCCTAACCTTTCGGAGGGCGTGAAAAATAGAGGCCTTCGCCAAAAAATCAGCAGCCCTGCAAAACTGTGAGTTTAAGTTAACAAATATAAACTTGCTATGCCAAACTCCCGCTAGAGCAGTTTCTTTGTTTATCCCTGAGAGTCCCAGTTTGAAGGACTTATTTTTTTTTGCTACCGTTTTTTGCTCAAATTGAGGACTTCGGGCAGAAATATGCCCTGTAGTGCTATGGAAAAATTTTCAAGTTAATAATTTATGCATTTTTATTCAGATTCAGTTTTCTACCAAATTCAACCTAGAAAAATGGTATTTAAAGTAGGATATCTTTCCCTTTATAGGGGTCAACCGAATGACTTTTGTCTTCGCGTCCATAACCGATTTACATTTTTAATATCGGTCGATATCCGATCCACAATATTTTGGTTGACAGTATAGTGTAATACCTATCATATCAAAAATACATTTAAAAATTGGCTTTCTTACTTCCAATAAAATAGTATAAAGATATTCGAGAGAAAACAAAAAACTTCAGCACAGCAGCAGTCTTTTTTATTTGAAATTGATGTTGTGGTTTCTTTTAAAATCCAATCTTAAGAAAAGATTTTTTTTACTAAATCAACAATAAAAAGTCCTAATTTGTACATACTCAATCCGATGTCCAAAGAACTGGAAATGTTATTGTTCAGAATACCCCACCATCTAAAAAAGAAAGAAAACCAATAGCTGTTAAAAATTACAGTACATATACTTCTTGTTAGTTTTTTAATTTCTTGTATCAACCCTATAATTTCCCATGGTTAATGTAATGGGTAACTATAGGGTTGATCAAGGAAATTATCCACTACAAAAAAGTATATGGACTGTATTTTTTTAACAGCTATTTGGCTTTTCTTTTTTTAAGCTGTATGTGGTTATTCTAACAAAATTAACATTTCACATTGAGTATGTATGCAATTAGGCTATTTTATGTTTACTTGTATAAAAATACAATTCTCACATTGGATTAAACCAAACCAAAACATAATTTCGCTAAAAGAGACTGCTGCTGACTTTTTGGTTCTCTCAAAATATCGGTAATGAAAGCCTCTTTTTTTTTGCCCGTCCATATTTTCCCGATATGGGTCATATCGGCTCCTATCCGATCTCCTATCCGATTATGGTTGAACCTTCCCTTTTAGTTTCCACCATTCTGTCCCACCAAACTCCAGTCAAGCTTGAACTCTGTGCCTATACTGTCTGTACTGTACTGAACACATTTCAGTACTTAATGATAAAAAGGGGTTCCAAAAGTTGAGAACGCACAAACATTTCATGATCATGCTATAGTATAAATGCTCTATAATTCATAAGTAATAATGCTTTGTGAACTAAAAATGAGTAAAAGTCCATCAGGGTTTTTTATGTGTTCGAATAGGAGTTTTTGTGATCCACATTACCTATAGGAAATTTCCCACTGGTGCTTGTGGGATTTACTCAATCACCCTCTGGGAAAAGTAGTATTGCTCAACGAGTCATTGCCCCTATTGAAAATAGACACGGATTGGTCCGAATTATTCTATGACTGCCGCTAAATTTACAACGTTGTGAATGCGTTCGAACACAAGACAGACAGGAGCAGTGCACTTAGTGGCAGTTGTTACGCGTAAATTTCACAGGCTACATCCCACTTCGATGACTGGGCTAAAACCTTCAATTTTTCTCATTAAACAGGATATGTCCCAATAACAGAAAAAGGTTTGTAGTAATATGGGCTCCAAAATGTCTTGGTTGTTCAAAAAGGTTTCAATAATGGACTCTCCCAGAGAGATGAAGGATGACAGAAAGGGGAAGAAGGAATCTCAATTTGTGTTGTCTCGAACCAGGGACCCCAGTGTCTTTGACGCAATCGCTACATCCGGGATTAGTGCATCTCTGCACTCTTCTGTGGTATTTTGTGAGCTCCATTGTCTAGGGTTAGAGGAAGGTTTAACTACATTGCCTCGTTGGTATCTAATGGCTCCATTTCATTCATTTTAATCTCTACATACTAACTCCTGTGAACTTGTGCCATATATTGAGCAATCATTGATATCGCAAGAATCAATATTCCTAGAAAAAATTATTTTAGATGAGCTATTTTTTAATGAAAGCTCACATAATTAGTCAATAAATATAACTAAGAAAATGGGAGAGTGTGTGTGTTGTGTGTGTTGGGATGGTGGGTGTGGTGTGGTGTGTTGTGTGTGTGAGGTGTACTACTCGCATATTGCCACTCCATTTCACGCACCACTTATGTTGACTGTATACCTTTCTGCCTTCAAATTACACACTAGGATATGTTTTTCATCTGTTTTCAGACATATTATCAAACAACTTTTAACTTTTAAAAAATTTTGTCATTATTATTTTTTATGTTGGTTCTCTCAATCCTTGCCATTAGCTTATATTCAGTTAATTGAAGAACGAATTGTGGGGAAAAATTAATTTAAAAAAATCCTTGTTTAACCTACATTGGCTACTACCGCACTTAAATACTGCAATGTAATACTCTAACAAATCATCATATTTACAACATGCAGAACATCCTTTCCAAGTTTCTCAACACTTCAAATAAGACTCAATCGTGGTAATTCTTACTTCGTCAAATGTCATAGATGTCTAATGATATTAAAATCTCTCTTCAAAACTCACCATTGGACACCCACTTCACTGCTACACTCACCTGAAATCTCCAATACGAAGCAGGAGTGATTCTGCCGCACGCAAGAGCGACCATGCCTTTGTAACCAGGTTGGACCACTTCGTTAACAACACGAGTTATCTCAACGAATGTCTGGCATGCGACATGACCGTACATGCACAACACCGGCAAATTCTATTGTCGCTGACATCCTTGAAATCACACACAGCAGGTGCTGATGCGGCTGCTACTGGCTCTTAACAAATTCGGGCTGTGTGAAAAATTTTTATAAACAAGAGGAAAAACTGAGAGACATGTCGGCTGTGTCGAACATGTTAAGAACTCTACTTTTTGGATGGCTATTCTTTAAGTGAAGATTTTGAATGTCTAAGGCCGTCAATTTTTGGCAGAACATATTTTTAAGTATGCCAAAACCTGCCTGCTCACATGAATTTTTTCCAATATTTTTGGCATATTAAAACAAATTAAATTTTGCAGTATATAACTTTTTAAGGTTGCCTTTGATACTGACATCACAAATATAGCATCCCCCATAGTACAATATGGTTTATTATTCTCCAATCCCCATCGTATATGGATAATTATTTTCGCATCATCAAATTGATCACTTTGTAGTTTAAAAAAATCTTTTGATGTATCTGCACACAAAATCAATAGGAAAGAAATCATTCTGTCTGACATGATTTCATTTTCTGCCTGGCATACTTTCATCTACTCGTGTTTGACATTTCAGAATCGGGGCAAAGAAAATAACAATTGTCTCATGCATTCTTGATAAGCACAGTATTGTGATCATTTTGGGACCATTTAAAAAAATATTGCGGACTAAGGAACCTCATCCACCATTACAATCCATCGCCAGTTGCCAATATCATTCTTCCTATCATTTCCGTTTTCTGCCTACCTTCCCTTGAAAGGAAACCTGTCCTTTTTAAATAGAAAATTAAACAGGTATGATCCACAAAAAAAACTCTCATTTTTGGTTTAGGTCTACTAGATATCCCGAGAAAGGTTATTTCCAAATTTCAGTTGAATCTCTTACAGTACATTGGATATTGTGAACTATTTGTAATCATACTGCCCCTATAGGCCACTCTCTTGAATTTCTTCTGCCCAGATCTATCTGTTTACAGTACCTTTCTGTCTGGCATGTCCAACCAAAATCCCCACCCTTGCCTCTAGGAGCGTGTGTTTTCTACTGCCGACACGGCAAAACGCGGCGTTTGCTGACCCCTATGGACCCGGCCTTTTTCCCTATCTCAGCTGTTTCTATTAGGCACATACCGTGTATGTGGGCATCTCGACTGCACCTTACCCTATCATACTTTCGACAGCCACCGGGGTCATAATATATCCCCCGTTCCAGAACTTCCTGCTTTCTGTCTCTTGAGGTGTGTTTTTTTACATTTAGGCCTAACTGCCCACGGTACTTATCATACAGTGTTATTTGTATTTCCTTTAATTGATGTTACTACCAGGACTAGTGTAAAGTACAGTACAGAATTACTAAGTGTCACATAATTTTTTATTGATGTTGATTCACTTCTTATTGAAAATATAGGCCTAACGCTGCTTATGATTTGAACAAAACGCGCGTAGCGGAATTCCATTACCAGCTCGGCCTTGTCATCATTTCCTGCCAACCTGCAAATGCTGCTATCGGCTGTTTCTACTGGGAAATAGTGGGTATGCAACACGGCCAAAACCTTCTCAGAGCAGGCTTGATTTAGCGGTATCAGCAGCGCGCTAAAATAGCGGGTCGGGCTGTTTCTACTGAACAGGATAACGGATCGACCGACTTCCGCGGGAAAACGTCCCCGTAGAAACACGCTCTATGTCCCAACAAAAATCCACAACCCTGGCTCACTACCTTGGCACACACCTACTGTGACTTCTGTGACTATCTTCCACATTCTTTGACCCTGTTTCATTCTATCCATCATGCACCCCCCCCCCCCCCCGATTCATCTCAGACAACACTTTACTATCTCTGTTAACGTTGTGTGTATATTAGCACTTCAAAAACTGATAGGCAGCTTAGGAATGGATTCCCCTCCCTCAAATAGTTTTCATAAGGTGAAAACAAGTACATCTAAAAAATCTTTATCTGTCTGTCTGTACCGAGGTATCACTTTGGCTACTCCATTTCTTGTGCATTGCTTTTCTTCATGACTTGTGGTGTTAATTTTTCTATTTGTGTCGAATTTTTTAACAAAAGTAATTCCACAGAAGTAGACCTGCATTAACTTGTCTGTCTGTCAGTCTCTACACTCTATGCATATACCAATCAGACATTGTTTCTACGATCTTTAACATATTAACAATTATGTGTTAGCAAATACCATAATCATCCCTCCTAATGCAAGATCACTCAATTTGACATCAATGTTGCTTTAAATGAAACCATCATTCCTGATTTTGAGGCATTAATTCTGGTAACTACTTTCGCTAACTCAAGTTGCCTTATGCTAACTTTTGCATTTCTTACCTGGATTCTGGGACAAGGATTGTTTGCAAACCCCACCACTAGTTTCATAAAATGGAGGAGTATAATAAAATGATATGAATAACACATGAAATGCTACAATCCACATGCGGCTATCTACATTAAAGCACAGCTCCATATTTTCCCACGTGCAGGAGAGATTCTAATTGGTAAAATTCCTATTAGGTCAGCGAGTTTTTAAGTCATTTTTTACCAACATGTTTTCCATCACCCAGATTCCATGACTCATGTGCATTTTTTGCCCGGTATGAGCTTCCCAAATCCCTACGTTTTCGAACCATGACACAGCATCGCGGATGATGACTTGTAGCTCACATTCAAACTAGACTTCGCGGGTTGCTCGGCTTTCGTCTATTCCGGAGGTTTGGGGTTTGGTTTGGTTCCTTCCGGAACCTTATTCGGGCGTCTTTGGCGATGGAGGGGGAGGGGGGCTTTTGTGAATGACAGTTAAATGCAGATCGATTGCGCCGGTAGGAGTGGCTCTTTTTTATTTCCAGGTAGGGATGTGCGGCCCGATTTCCGAACTTGGGTGCCTGGGACGGCTTAATTTGTGTCCCAAAGGTAGGTCTTAGGAACTGAAATTTTGTGAAATTTGCCGGATAGGGAGCCGAAATTTGGCTAAAATTGAGCCTTTGAGGCAAAAGTTTACCAAAAGGAGACCTTATGAACTGAATTGTAGGCCTACTTCGGGACACAGTAACTATTAAAGATATTGTAAATTTTACAATATTATACGGGCATTCTGCCAACAAAATAGGTAAATATTATACAGTACACTCTAAAAGTTAATTTAAATAAAACTCTTGGAAATGTGTGTATTCGGTGAGGTATTAAAGAGCTTGGGAAAAAGTAGGGATAAAAAACACGGATGGACCACACCAATAGCCAAACGCCTATAATTTAGACCATACTTTTAAATATAAATATACTTTACGGTAGGCCTATTAGTTGGTAGAATGATGCTGCGTATAACCACTGTAAAATTTAAACAAGTAAAAAATAATGACGACAAGCAAAGTACAATTTTAACGTACTTCTATAGTTTACATTCTTAACCACTCAATGGATAAGGTATTACACACAATTAGTGGATGGGGGGGTGCTCCTGGAGAATACATCCAGAAAAAGAAATGCATTTCCCATTGGAATTAATTCGGCCAAAATTCTGCACAGTTTACTATTAGTAAAAAAAACATAATAAAAATTATTGATCGGTTTAGAAATTAGGGGTGCCCCCCAATTTGGACTGAAAAGTAGCCCTTTTTTGCCGCTTTCTCCACAGTGAGTGCATATACAGTTTAAACAACGGCTGTTATGAGTTAAAGCACTACGTTGATCACCCGAAGAGTCAAAAATATTTGAAATTCTCAGGAATAGCTTAAAAGGTGAAAGATTAAGTCTGACAATTCTCATAAATTATTTCCTTTTCCAATTGAAAAATGACAGAAATGAAGAAAGAGAAAAGAAAGGCCGGGTTCAAAGATACGAATCTCCATTCAATTACGGTTGTAGTAAGTGTCCGTGCGTGCGGACAGTAATGACTAAATATCACATTTGGCCTTTTAACGGTGCTTTCGGGGTCTTATCCCTTGCAGGGTTATGTTAGGACACACGAACTTGCACAGACATGGGAAAATCAGAGTGTGATGATTTTTTTTTTTGATTTTCTGATTTAAGACATCACTGATGTGCCCCTTCAAGAATAGACCAAATTAATTATATTAACAATAATTGGGTTGCCTGGATACTTTTAGAATTTTTGTGGTGCCCCTTTTCCAGCCAAGTATTTCCCCATTCGTTTGGAAGGACATGGAATTATCAATCAATCATCTTTATTTGTTCATCATAGAAAATAGCAAAAAAAATATCCCTATGATAAATAATTAGGTAAAATATGCCAGGTACAGTGAAAAATATCGTTACAATAGTTACAAGTTAAAGATGATTTAATCATACATTATGAATCAACCGGGATATCAAATTACATAATTTTAACATTATTATTTCAGGTTTAACAAAACAGGAAATCGTTGAAATGTTAGTGGCTTTAAATATTAAGAAGTACATAAATTTCTTGTTAAGGTTTAAAACAACAGGAAATCGTTGAAATGTAGTGGCTTTAAGATATAAGAAGACATTTAAATTTCTTGTTTGTTAAAATATGTCAAATTAAACTATTATAAAAACAATAGAAGGCATATTAAACAAAATATACACACGTAACGTATTCAAATCTCACATTTCATTTACACACACAGACACAATAAAAACCCAAATTCGAACACCCGTATACATGTACGCGAAGCGTACTCGCGCAACCGTTCGCACAACGCCACCCCCCACCCCCCCCACCCCCGATTTTCCTTACTGGGCATCTCATTCCTAAAATTAAAAACCAGTTTCCAATGGGTGTGAATGGCAATATTCTAGTTTATTCCATAGTGTAGTTATTATACTCCCATTTGCTTTTTATTCCATCTCTCTAGGATAAATTCGGTTTTGAGAAATCCTGTTTGCAGTGATGCAGTATGGTAAAATGACTTTTTGATATAGGGATTAAGCTTAGAAAACATGTTTTTTAATTTTTTGTATGTTTAGAAACACGGTTTACTTTAACGATGAATTGAAAATAAGTTGCTGGACTTTTAAAAGATACTTTTGGACAATTAGAGCTCAACTAGGTAATAACTTAGGTTTGAGATATCATTTCGTTTTTTTAACGTGGGGAAAAAACTAACATGCTGCTTGAAACAAAAAATACATAAATGTTAAACACAATAGGAAAACATAAGGAAATGCCAAGTCACGAAGTTCAATTTTTGACAATAACTTTTGAACGAAGCTCCGATTTGGTCAACAAAAAGCAATAGAAAAGGTATTTTTTCCTTGATTTAAATATGTGGATTTCATTTTACCTTCCAACGATATATCCACCTGAGAATTCAGAGGTTTTAAACATTTTCTTCAGATTTCCGGATATATCATATTAATTCAAATCATATACATTCTCCTTTACAGCCCGTTCTATCATCACCACCAACAGTCATGGCAATGTGGTTATGTGTGGGCGAACATAAACAAATAGTAAGTAAAACAAATGCTACACTTATAAGACAATGGCACGGATACCAAGGCAATATGTAGGGCGGTGCCCTCATAACAACATAAGCCATTGAATGAGCCGTAGGGGTTCATCACATTTTTATAAGATATTCTTCACTAGAGCACCTTAACTCTTATGCCAGTAACTACTACACCAGAGCCCTCATGGAGCAGACCTATTGACTTAAGTCATTATCCTGCTGGGAAAATACCTAAATTCACCAGGTCAGCCATGAAAGACTTTTGCCCAACCTTGGCTCAGGGCATTTATGACTCTTCCTGAACATCACAAACATGATCTGCAGATCTTCAAGTGGGAGGTAAAACCACTATCTGTCAAACTTGTGCAGGGTTACCTTTACAGATAACTGATGTTAAAGCCTTAATTAACTTCATGTTTCCTTAATGATGTCCCCCATAATAATCTTGGTGGATTTGTAAATCCTCCCCCACCATCCCCTAAGTGAAGCCGGGATGTTGCACCACGTGGACTAACTTCTTGGTGGTTGTAAGACAAACCTTTACCTGCACTGATGCCTGACGAGAATCTTGGGAGGATTAATATCATGTGGACACGATTTGGGTGGAAAAGATTACAGCCGACACTCCCAAAGCTCAAAATCCCTCAAAGGATTGTGCTTGTCAGAGCATGGCTTACGTATGCAGGCCTGATAGTATCATGGAGTCTTCTTACTAGAGTTTGCTCAATTTTAAGTACAAAGTATAACATCATTGCTTAATGCAGCTGTTTTGCAAGCATGTCCTCGTGGCTATGACCAGCAATGAAATTTCAAATTTCAGTGCAGCAACCTATAACATACTTCACACTCAAGGCTTGGCAAAAGTAGATAACCCCAAAGTTGGCATTCAAAAGTCCAAATTTCTTTGAGGAAGCATTGCTGATTAACCTGAAGGTTGGGTGATACAAAGCAGCAACGGGGAGGAAAGGAGAGAGGGATAAACAGACACCCCTATAACAAGAACCCACTTTTGGGCGCAATGACTTTATTTTGTACGGAACTCTGAGGCCTTTATTCATATTTTTGCATTCATTTATGAATATTGATATTTATATTATTTATTTATAGTAGCTAGAGTATCTACTTATTAGTAGCTATGGTATTTATGATAGCATTTGTATCTTGTTTATTTTTTTTAATTTCTTATCATTTTTTTCTATTTTTTTTCTTCAAAATTTAGCTATTTTTATTGACTTACTATAATAAATTTATTTATTAACTCAATCATTCTTTCTTAATCAATTTAAACCAAAGTTTAATGCCATGAAAACAGCTCAGTTAATTGCCCATTTCTGAAATATCAATTTCGACAAAATATTGAGCTTTATATTTCTTGAGGGAAATCTTATTCACAACATCATACCCTACATACTGGAGTATTAGTTCCAGCATTTCCCATCTCATAAATTCCTAAGTGTCAAACTACAAAAACCACACAATGTGTCCCCAAGACTTGCAATAATATAAAATTGCTTTTAAATCTATTTTTGTACATAATCACACTATATTTTTTTACTTTACAATACAATTGGGAAAGTCACCCCACCCTTCAATGCAGTTGAGCCACAGAGTAATAAAAGGCTAGAGATCGCACCGCCCTCAAGAGTCAACGAGCTCACTGGCGGATGCTTAAATGTTACTGCCCAAGCCCATTACGCGTAAATCTTGCAGCATGGAGAAATGCACTTTCTCGTTGATTTTGTCAGGCGACCCGTGGTTATAAATGATCCTTAGACATCCAAAAACATCGTCAGGCATGTGGTTTGTTCAGAGAGTTTACCGTCGGGCACGATGTTTTTTGCAGATTTTCAAAATGGCTTCCAAAATAGAGTGGGCTATAGTATGTTCATAGTTGCTATGGCGAGTGTGACTTTTTTAACACAGTGCGCCATTCTAATATTTTTTATTTATATGGAACTTTGACCTTGGTAGGTGCAAAAACAGCGTCAGCCAACTCCATAGGCGTAAATCCAGGGGGATGGGGGGGATATATCCCCCAATATTTTGATGAGGGGGGATGGTCAATACAATCATCCCCCCCCCCATGTTGATGCCTGTTCATGTGTTTTTGACCAAACATAACCTCATATTTTACCATAATAGTTTAAAAATGGTATATTTCCGGGCGCTTCACGTGCATTTTGTTCTAATTACAATTACATTTAACAATATTAGCTTCGAAATTGCAAAATTTTTAGCGCGCTTCGCGCGCACATGTGCTAGTAATGAATCTTTTCAGCAAACCCCGTTTCATTCAGAATTTTCATCACCCCATCCCCCCCAATGTCAAAAAGAAATTTACGCCACTGGCCAACTCGCTCCTTTGTACTATTGGTAATTAGCAAAAAATAAGCGTGTTGTGCCCATTCCAAAGAATTAACCGAAACAGTCCAGAGGCCTCGAGTTGGGCAAGTCACATTGCTGTCACTGTGTAGACTGAAATCAAGCCCTATTGTGCTTCTTCTTACTGTTAGATAACACTGAGCATCAAACAATATTAACAAGAACACCATTTACACTGTGGTAACTAACACTCAACCTGTACAGGTATTGGTGAAATAGCAAAGATAATTCCCAAGACATCTTCACTGAGCATGCCAGAAAATAGCCATGCCAAAACATACCACTACATAAAGGAAGGCGGCCAGGTCATCACATACTGATATTTAGACATGAAATAAGCTATTGGTGGAATACAGATCTTCTGACCATAGCAGATGCTATTTTTGTTCTGGAGAAGTTCATTGATGCACTTTGAGCTAACTATAATATCCTCACCTACCAAAGATACAGTTCAGCTAGTATGCATGTTTATGTAATAACATAAATTGGGCTTGTGTGTTCTGGGTGTTAAACTCATACTCCAAAAAACAGGGGGTGTATTTATTCAATACACTATTGAATACTGGTTACTGAACTGTGTCAAGAGAATTGAGATTATATTGGCTCCTTGTGATGAGCTAGCATAAGCTTGGGTATTCAGTGGCCAAAGGAATAACATGAATGACAGCGAGTTATGTGAACATTGAATTCTTACCACATCCATGTGGGCACATGTACCGGCACTCAAAGGAAATATTGAATTCAACCGTGGGCAGATGGTTTGAAGAGTCTGCAAATTAATCCCTTGTAAAAATTAGTAGATTTAAGTTAGAAAATCCTGGCTTCAGATCATCAAACTTGTAAGGTTTCTCAGAATTTCTCAGAAAAAAATCCAAAAGACATGATTTATGTCAATTTGACATTCATTTCAAGACAGGAACAGAAATAAACCCTTAGGCTTCCTCTCTCATGCCCCATTCCTAGTCAATAACCCCTCTCTACATCATCTGATTATGGAATACTGCCAATTATCTATATGTTCTAGAAATACTGCTTGGTTGAGGAGTAGTAGAAGACCTGACTGTCACTATAACTACCTACAATTGATAGTACAAGGAAATCCTGAATGGGTCCAGGCTGGCTCTATATTTAGTTCTGTCAACTTCCATTTAGGATGTCATTCACTACCATTATCTTAATGATAACCAAAATAACCCTGGCGTACATTTTCCTCCCGCTCTGGCTACCGTATCTCTCATTCTTTCTTCTCCTATATTTGCTCAGGGTCTATCTGATGTTTATACAGACAAAGGGGTACAAATAAAGTTGTGATTAAGTTGGGACACTGGTACAGGGACACATGAGGCCACTCAAATATTCTGCCAGGAGTTTGATCAATAAGAACAATATTCTACTGATTTCCTTAATTATGATATGAAACACAAAACCATAAGCATAACACAGAAAATTGATCGCAACAAAAGAATATACATGACCTTTGACCTCTATGAGATCACTTAACTGTTGATGTTTTAGTGTCAAATAAGTCCCTATCAATTACCTTGCTATCCTGCAATTAGTGAAAAATCAATCCATGCATTAGTAAGTATCATCCATTAGGGAAAATCACTAGTTTTTGTCCAATTAAATGCGATTTTAAAGAGTAAATTAAACCTAATGGCAAAAGCAATTTTGATGGGTCGGTTCTGAATGCATCTTTTGTTACCTATTTTAACAAAACTAAGAGTAGCGCTGATGAAACAATTCAAACATTTAGACAGTTCCTACACCATTTATTGATTCACTCTAGTAATTTAAAGGTACTTGTTCAGATTGCCTTGGGACCCCCAATTTACCCAGAAGTAGTATCAATTTTGATATCAGAAAAGAGGCTTTATTTTTCTAAATTGTTGTCTCTGAAATTTAAATGGAATTTGAACCTGAGACCTCTAGAAAGGATAAAAATGGCACCTTAAAGATTCCAACTCACGGGACTGAATTACTGGCTAAAACCACCCGTAAAACAAACCCCAGACTAAGGAAGGATTTAAACACAAACACGATGGGAAATCCCCCGGAAGGGAAGTATCACATTCACTCAGGAGTGAATGCAATCCTAGTTAGATCATCATCAGGTAAGTATTTAATCGTAGCTAACTTGTTTCATATGCAGGAGTCCTTAATTTCAAGATTACTCCTATCACATCTTCACCACCAACCCACATCTTATTTTTACCATCAAAAACTCCTGCACTCAAAAGTGCTCTCTCTCTCTCTTTAAATATTACAATGCTTAGTATACACAGTGTCCACTACCAATTAATCCTGCATCTCATGTGCTGTCTTTTGTCGGTTTTGTACCAGAGGGTGTATTGAGTCAATCCCACAATGCAACAGTTTTGGGAAATTCACCTCAAATGGTTCATGTGATCACACAAAAACCCTGACTTTTACACTCTTTTTAGTACACAAAGCGTTAGTACTTTGGAAATTTTTAGCTTGATCCTGGAATGTTTTGTGGTTCTTAAAGTGACAGGAGGAGATTTTTTTAGGATACAAATTTCTCTCAAATTTCACTGGATCGGTTGTAGACCACCTACCGAGAACGTTTCGAAGGGTTATTGGACAAACAGGTGCAAAAGAAAACCGCAAAACTTGTTTTGAACTGCCTGCTATCATAATCGTTCCCCATAGAAAACCATGCTTTGACTTTCTGTCGTGCACGACAGAAACTACTAACTCATCATCTTATTACATAAAGACGGCATATTTGGCTTATTCACTTCAGGTGTGATCTAATACATCGGTAAGCATTCCAAGTATGTAAAAAACCGGGTTCGAGAAAAATTGGGGGCGCTTCTTTCTGGAAATCTCCTCATGTCTCTTTAAACTTTTGGAACACTTTTTAGTCTAGCAGATTTCATGAGTTCCCATGCACCCCCCTTAAAACTAAATTCTACCATGATTTTTAGAATCTCTCCGACATCTACTTAAAGAATTTTGATGTACCGAAAATCACATATTGTCCCACGGGGTCCGTTGGCGGCCATCTTGGATTAAATAGAGGACTATCGCACAAAGTGTTCAATTTAGTTGAAAAGTATCTCAAAAATGATTCCACGTCTCATCACATGAATCCGAAATATACAGTTTTTGACATATCGTGATTCTCAGTTACAGATGCTGGCTGAAATGTGATAAGGTCTTGATCTTTTTATTGGTCATTTTAACATGGGGCCAAATTTCCAAAATGCTTCAATCTGACAAATTGTGTCCAAATTGTATAATGGTATGACTGAGCAACTTGCAATGAACAGTTTCCATGATTTCAGATCTTCCACTTTGGTTCAAGCGGTTAGGAAAGAGAGGATTAGTTCCTAAATTCCATACAAAACATACAAATTTGATAAAAGGTAACTTTAACCCCTAATTTTACCACCGTAACTAAACATCCTAGATATTGCAAAACTTACTTTTCTGGATTGCTATTGCTCATGCTCTACTACAATTTGATACCAAATTTGCCAGATCCATGCATTTTGAAATTTGGCCCCTCTGTACGATGACCATCAAAAGGTTCCTGAACCTTTACACATTTTCACCCCATTCTCTGTAATGACAATCACAGATTATACCAAACTTTAAATATTTTCTGATTCATTATGGTGCAGACGAATCAATTGAGATACTTTTCAACTAAATTGAACCACTTTGTACGTTAATCCCTCTTATCCAAGATGGCCGCCACGACCCCGTTTAAGGAGATGTCTTAGAGATTCTAAAAATCATTGTAGAATTTATTTTAAGGGGGTGCCTGGGAACCCATGAAATCTGCTAGACGATGTTCACCCCTAATACGGACATGTGTTTAGTACAGTATGGCACATTGCAATCATTATGAGATTGGTTCAAATCATCCTCTGGTTAGTGTACAGAAGCAGCAGGAAAACCCTGGCGATTTGAATGAGGTGACAACTAAAAGACTCCCTCAACTTTGCACTATTGCACAATGAAATACCATGCATGGACGTCGCATTGCTGCTTGATATTTATAATCAAGGATACTAATCGAACCATGATTCATCACTTTATCTCCTATTTCTCATCACAACTTTCATTAAAAACTACTAAACTGAACTTAGCGCTGATTCATATTTCAAAATTGGAAATTGGAAAACCACAAAACAAGTTAAGTTAATGATAAGGATACTCACACAAACCCTTACCATTTTCCCCCCCGTAGAATCAATTGTCCTAAATATAGCGTTACTTGAGTCACGCATTGTATAAAACAAATGCAAACAAAGTCAAAATATTTTGTTTTTGCCATGGTCTTGTAAATGTTGTGTTAGCAACCTTAAGTTAAAGGCCGAATCAGAGGATTTCAAAAAAATATACTTTTTTTGGCGTATAAGTAAAAATAGTCAACTATACTAATAGAGAAGTCACCTAAAATGCTCAATTCCAGCAAAAGCATGATTTGTTACAAATTGAGGGCGCCATCCCCTCGGAAATCTCTGAGTCAGCCTTAACCATAATCACTGATGATTTAATCATACCAGCTTCACGAGAATCAAGTGATTTGAGATAAATGTGCAGTTAAGTGATGAATATTGACATCCAGCAAAGAAATTGAACACACAGTATTGTTACAATTGGTTCTGGAAAAGTGGAAACTATTTATAATAATATTTTAAATGAAACTTTGTTTGTTGTCTACTAGGTCCATGCCCAAATTGCACAACCTGTTTTCACATCCACACTCATTTCCTCAGCAAGCTGTTTCAAAATTAATACTGTTAGACAAGCCTTTCCCAAGCATGATTTTTTGGTTCACTGAGAGAGTTAACTGTTTTCACGGCATTCAATTTTTGCTTATCTGACAATCACAAACACTGCGTGAAGAGCTTTAAACTCATGCCCAGCAGACAGGGATGGAGGGGAGATATTTTCACTATGCAGACTTTCTTGTGAATTTTTTAAACAAAATTCTTGTACAACAATCCAGCTTTGCACTATGGGGTAGAATTGCACATGATACAGAGTGCATTCAAAATTCACTCTAAAAGTGCTTTAAAATCCACCTTGGAAGTTGTAAATCTAATAATACGAACTAACATGAGTTAGGAAAATAAGATTACATCAGTAAGTCTTCAATACAAACTCAATACAGATAAGATATCACTGTGCTCCAGCGCACTCATGTAAGACACGTTAGCAGGCCAAACTGCACCATGAATAATTCTCTAGTTGAAGATAGTTGACATTCAAATGCCTGCCTCAAAACAGCCATGTATTTTTATACTGTTGCAATGCACGAGAGATTAATATCATCCACTCAATGCAATTGCCATTCACAATGTGCCGTGTCCAACTGTCCGATTTAATCGAGGCATTTGATGCAAATTTTGAGCACCAAATTTAGTGACCTGTTTTCCAAATTGGCATCAAGGGGTTTGCATCCGGTGGCATCAAGTAGAAACGTGAGACAATCAAGTGTCTTTGGCTCATTTTGTTATCTTTTTACCGGACACAATACTCAATGGCCAATTTCTTCTGCACGGCATTTTTGAAATGTAGCCAGTCTCGGCAAAGGTTTTAGACGAAATTATCTAGAAGCACCGAGCAAATAAGCTGCTGTCAATTATGAAAATAATGACTAAATAATCAAAATATCGACAAATGTGTACCTACCCTTCATTGTTCACAAGAGCATTTATTACAGCTAAAATTAGAGCATAGAAATACATCTCTCGATTAGTCAACCACGCTAAATTGAGTTCTAAAATACTCCCTTACGGAGCCATGATTTAATGCTATTATGCTAAGAAAGTACACAAAATGCCGCAAGTGTTGATCAGCTTCACATGGTGGAGATCACTCATGAGATAAAGAGAGTCAGTATTTTGCTTGCAATCAATGGCCAAGCTTACAAAAACATGGCAACCTGGTCCCACACCCACTAGCAAATTCTCATCCATTAAATGATTCTCATCTAAAGAAAGTGCCTCTGTCAATAGGATTGAACCTCTTTGACATGCCACCTTTCCCCTTTCTTCTTGTGATGACAAACCCAAAGTGCAAAATAATTAACTCACCTGACACTATGAGTTACATATGCTCATCACACAAACCAGTCAGTGTGTTGTACTTGTCCATACATTGACATGAACGGCCCTTGTGTGATCTGGGTATCAAATATATCATACCCCACACTCATGGGGTGTATTTTCTAAATACACTGGTGAATGGAGGTACTGAACTGTGCCAAGGGAACTGAGATTTTACTAGGTCATAGTGTGAGGTCTACCACCTTTCTTACAGTATCTATAATTGGCTCATTACATGATATAACATGATTCAACCTCTGAGTAACCAATCAAAATAGACATTTTATATATCTCTACACAATTTCTTACCATGTCTCTGATTGGCTAGATACATCATATAACCCAATGTATAACCAATAAAATTGGCCGGTAGACATCATGAGGTTAAGACACTTCCATTCATCATGAGTAAATATCATGGAGTCCAAGGTTGTCATCATTGGTGAGAATTCAAGGTTTTATAAAACTGTTGTCAATTTAATCTAATTTCAGTGCAGAGCCAATTATATTATGATATGCATATGCCTCCTGTCAAAAGCTTTTAATGGGTAATTTACCAAGTATGCCCTCTGACTTGTCTTCAGGGTAATAAACTGCTATTAATGTAATGAGGAATGAGTTTGGGAGTCTAAAACTGATCAAGTGAAGATACTCTGATTGATGGTTTGTTTGGTCTCAACTTGACATTGATGACACTGTCTATTTTTAGTTCCATGGCCTTGAGAAAGGCTACTCCACTTCAAATCAACACTACCTCTGGGGTAGACTTGACATAAATCCTCCAGAGAAGGAGTGGTGCATTGTCATGAGATATCCATGAGGTACTGTATAACAAGTAAATTTCGCTATAGCAATTCCAATTTCGCGCTATTTCGCTAAGACCTCCAAATTCTCTAAATTAAATTGCCGCCAATAAAGATTATTACTATAGTCTAACATAGCAGTTGATTCAAATTAGTGAATTAAATGCTGCAGAAATATGATGATTTGCTAATTCGCTAAATTAAGTTGCCGTGACTTAAATGTTTTACAGATTAATTTGGTAATCTACACTCTCCCTATGGAAAAACTTACAGTGGTCTTCTTCAGAGCAGAGGGAGTGAATGGGCTATCCCATTTGAAAAATATACTCCCCCGTGGAAGACTTTAGCTAAATCTCACACAGAGGTAGTGTAAATTTCAAATGGAACGGCCAATGCGCATAATGTCCTCAGAATAACATTAGTCGTGTCCACACGGAAGCTGAAACTCCAGAGTTTCAAAACTCTGTTGTGTCGATCGGGGTTTTTGGCCGTGTCCGAAAAATATTATTTGGAGGTTTAAACTCCAGATTTTTATCGAGGGTCTAGCGTGGTTTTATCCCCCTAAAAAACTAGGGGTGAAACTCAACTCCAATAACACTCCGGAGTGTTTTGGAGTGTCATGCCGTGTGGACAGCTTCGGGGGATAGTGAGCGGAGGTGACCTCGCAAGGCCATCTTTTTGACAACTTCCTGTGTTTGAATATAACGCGCGAAAGTGCATGGCTTCCGTTATGGTGACTTCCGGTCTACACTCCGATATGAGAAGTGGAGGAGAATGGTCAGGGGGATGATTTCAGAGTTTTGGCCATCGTGTGGATGTCCTATTAACAACATTATAATAAAATTCTCATCTTGCTTGAATGACCTTGACCCCAACACCCCATCTGTAAAAGGTTCACAGACTGAGTGATACTTAATCCATTTTGATATATGAGAGCTAAAAATATAATTTTATAAGCCCATGCATCGAATACTTTGTAAAATTAATATTGGTTGACCAAAATGGGGTAGTTTCCTTTATTACATCCAAATCAAACACCTTCACAGGAAAATGAGATAAATAATGACTTTCTTCACACACCAAAATTTGACCACTTTATAATTTATCATCCAACAGTACCCAACTCCACCGATTGATTATAAGGTTTGGTCCCAGCAATGCGAAAGTTTTGGCCAAAAATCTGGTAAAAATTGATCGTTTGTGATTTTTGGCCAACTCTCAAATTTTCCTATACTTTTTGTACACAAAACCGATTTCGCCAAATTTGGTGACAGCACTAAACATAATAGAACTTAGAAGTAAAATGGAAAATCTATGGGGTGCACACCCCCCCCCCCACACACACACACACACTTATGTCAAAAGGCACATGTGCAAAATGGAATTACTTTCACACCCAGAAAAACAAAAGCTGAATATTTTTGCCTATTTAGTGATGAACAAAGTATAATATAACAAATTGTTTGAAGCAGTGCACCTTATTTCCAGTTGCATATTTGCTTCAATCAATTTTCAGAATGATTGAGTGATAGTCAACTAACCATGCATGTCAACAATCAAGTTGAAAACATACGCATTGTGTCTTCTGTAAAATCTTAGCGAGAAAATGACAGCCTTATCATCCAGCAATTCCCACAGCAGCAAAACTAAATACTGTGTCCTACTTATTTCAGTATAATTCCTCAGATTATTTAAATCACAATGCCTGATTATTGCTACTCCTCAATTTCGTACCCACAGACAGACACTCTCTTATCTGGCATATTTGATTTATTCTTGTTTCCTTTAACTGTACAAATGTATGAAAAGCTGTTCTGATTAAAATCTGTAACCCACATATTCTTTGGCGTTTATTTAATTCTACACCGTACACATTCAAAGGCATTGTGTTCTCATTTCCCTAAGGCCTACCAAGCTGGGGTGCTTTTCATATAATATAGAGAGCCAGAGATGAAAGAATGAGAGCTAGAGATAGAGGAGAGGGAACGCTTTGATCAAGATTAAAGTTATATACCTGGATAAAGTGATAAAATCATAGCAGTGAGGCTAAAAAAGGAGACCAAGATTTTACAAGGCTTTTGATTTTGAGGATGGTACTAACTGTCTTCAATGTTTCAAAGAGAAAAACACATACATGCACACACATGCGCATACACACATGTGCGCACACACATGTGCACACACACACAAACACACACACACAAACACACACACACAAACACACACAAGCATGTGTGCACACACAGGCACACTCACACATGACAAATTATACATTGTAAGGATCGACTTCTGGGGTAATGTTTGTATTCTTTTTCATTCAAAAGAATAGGTTTAGTTGAAGGGGTAATCCACAATTTCTTTTACATTTTTTCCTCTTTTATGTAACTAAACACCTTTACGTTGGTTAAATTTACTTTAAGTTTAACCCCACTTCCAAGAGGCCTTCAACTTTGCCAAAAACTATTTGAGTCTTTGTCACTCTTTTTGCAATTGTTCTAGATTTTTTTCTTGTTTTGATGATTTTTAATGATTTCTCTTGTGATTGTTAGTCATCTGGGATTACTGGAAATAAAAACACATGGGAAAGAATCCTCTCTTGGCTAAAAATTTGAGAAAAATGTATTTCTTCAGCTTAAGTTTCAGAGATGATAAAATTATAACTACTATTTACTAGTTTTGAGAGACCCTGATAAAATGGTGAACTATATACTTCTTTGACCATGTATACCATGATATAAAACAAAATGTCCAAATACTCATATCCAGCTCATGTAACTATCCCAGTGTATACGTGTCAGAATTTGCCAACCAAGGGCTGCATGTTATCCAATTATCGCTATATCAACTGGATCAAGCTTTCTGGTTCTGAACCACGATCAAAATGATCACAATGCTAAGTCTATGGCACTGAAATGTGTGTGATCGGGTTAACAGGAAGTTATGTAACCACTTCACTAGTGAATAAATGTCAGAATTAGCCATCCACAAGTGCTTTGTGTTATTGATTATCACTATATCAACTGGATCAACAGTTCCGAACTATGAACAAAATGAACACAATGCTAAGTCTATGGCATGTAACTGCATTCTGAAATGTGTGCGACCCAGTTACCAGGGAGTTATGTAACCACTTCACTAGTGAATAAACATATCACAAGATGGGGTTTTATCAGGAATGTGTTTTGTTTTGAAAGAGGTAGTGCTCTCCTAAAAGCTCTCCATGTCAAATTAAGGAGAGTATTCAGGGGAGAAATTAAGGACATTATTAACCACTGCAATGTATGTCAAAGAATGATGTACCAAGAGGAGTTACCAATCACTCTCCTTCAATGCAACTTAAGGAGAGCTGTAGGAGAGTGATCACTCTCGCTCCCCTTAAAAGACGATCTCTGAAGTTCTTCACCTGCTTTCATGGCCCATCAGACTCATTTCAGAGAATGTGAATACTCAACTCATGATATGTCCAGGAATGACCCAAACCTGTCCCTTCATCCATTCAAATTCTTTCCTTGATATAGACACTTTGCCAACTTGGAGTACAATGTTTTTTGTTCTGTCTGCTCGGCCTTTCCATGTATCTAAAGTCATCAATGCCCTTTTTTTTACCTTTTCATCTGAAGCTTGAGGCAGTAGCTTTATATTGTAGCAATGCCAGGACATAAGTATAAATGGCCTCTCTGGTGTTTTGTTACCAGGCTTGAAAATAATCTGCTCAATTTTCCTGCTTTCCCATATGCACACAGATGTTAATCCAATGCAGTGATAATATGTGTTTAATCTTGCCTGAAATTCTCATCTGCTTTTCCATAAAGATAGAGCAATGGCATTTACCAAATGGTTGTTTTTATCTTAACCCTAACGCCACATCTGTTTCTATCTCCCGGGAGTGAGTGAAGGAATGAGGGAAGAGAGGAAGAAGAAAAGAAATTCAGGTCGATCTCAAACCAGGGAACCTTCGGGCCCCAGTCCCATGACCGGGGGTACCACACTACGATGGTGTCACTGGCCCGGCCAGCGATTTCGTGCCCGTATGCGTCTTCGTTTGATGACATCATGCTACATCCGGTACTTGGTGCATTTTTCTCACTCAGTGCTGTGGGACTTTGTGAGATTCAGTGGTCTTAGGCTTAAAGGTGCATTAGGCTTAAAGGTGCATTTCGTGATTCCAGCACCTTTTGTTTTAATCATTGCTCACTAGATATACTTGAGAAAAGCTTATTCACAAAATTTCAGTTGATCCCGATCTTGCGGTTTTTAATTGCTTGTTTCCCACGGTCCCATAGGCCACTGTGCTGTAATTTCTGTCCGTTTACGGACAGAAAATACAAAATTGCGAATTTCTTACAGATGCAACCGAATTTGCATGTAAAATTAGGTACACATGGATTACTAAGGCTAATGGTTCAGATGATGTAAAAATCTCAACTTTTTTTTAGGCAAGTCAGGGGGACGAGGCTGTGGATCACCAAATGCCCCTTTATGATACAACCACCAAATCTCTGTCTTTCCTGGCATTTTGGTACAACCTAAAATTCTGAAAGTCCTGAAGGGCCCAATATCACCGAAATTTCTGCATCAAGCCACATTGGTCTATTTTGGGCTAAAATTGTAGCAAATGGAACGGCATCCTTAAAACATTTTTTTTTATATCAGCCTCTGGCTGGGAAAAACATACACTTTATGAACAGTGCCAGTTTTTATGAAAGCTCTTTGATTTTTCTGGGTCCGGGGGTAATTATCCTCTTGCCCCCCCCCCCCTTGGCACCAGTGCATTTCATGTCTCTGATGCAAAGTACATTTGAGATTAGATGCATTTTTTTTCCATTTGCTGACATTTTGTTCAATATTCCAAATAGAATTTAATTTCCAGCAAAGTGCACTCAACATGGTGTGAAACCATGAAATGTTAATCCCGACATGGCCGCAAGGACAGCCCACACCGATTATTTCTAACAGCATTCTATCAATCCATCCTTACATATAGTCTTTGTCAAAGACGCCTAAAAATTTGTCAACCTACCGTAAAAGGATCACCAAGGCTCGTGTCGAGGGTCAAGCTCGAGGCTTCTTTGCGGAAATATAGCGCACTCCAGAGTGGACTATATTCCAGCACAAACTTTGTGAGTTTTGCGTGTGCACTTCGTGAGTTGTGTGCGCACACTTGGCGAGTTTTGTGCGTGCGTTTGGTGAGTTGTGCACGCAGGCTTGGTGAGTTTTGCATGTGCGCTTGGCGATGGTTTCGTGGGCCCTGTTACAAGTTAAATTTTGCATGAGATAAGTGAGATTTTGAGCTGTATATGATTTTGTGTGCTGTGCTGTAAATTTGATGTACCCACTAAAAATTACTTGTGCTACCAGTATCTGTCAAATGAACTCTTTTAGCCACAAACTGAACACCAAGCAGTAATACAAAACAATGTCGGCAGAAATTTACTAAATTCTGTTTAAAAAGTCACCATTTATCTCTTTATATTTGTGTAATGAATTTTATCATTACGTAATGTACTGACTGAATGAAAATGCCAATAAAACTTATTTGAAATTTGAAAGTAATATCACATTTTTTGATCGCAGTGCATACACAGGAAACCCTACTATAGCCAAGAGTGGACTATGTTACATTGCGGTAAAAAACAAAGGGGAAGCCCAGGAAATCTGAATCGCGGTGAAAACAAACCACGCAAATAGCGTCTTTAGGTTCACTGCACATCGCATGACACTATGCGTGCAGTGTGCATCGAGTTACGCGAGTTGTTGCTGGGCAGTTTTTGTCTTAATTCCTGGATGTCCGCTCCCGGTTATATAATTCCATCAACATCATCTTCATTGCCCAATCAGTTTCCCAGGATATATCACAGAAAATAAAGAAATATAAAATGCAGAGAATATTTGTGAAAAGGCATTGCATTAGAATTACCAATGAGAGGGCGCTATAGCACATCATGTACAGAGAGTGAAGCAAACTAAAAATAAAGCGCAAAGCCTTGATGAAAGGCTAATCCTAACAGAGAGCAAACCATTTCGATATAATGTGACGCCGGTAATTAATGCTGAGAAGTGAGATGACATTTGTGATTGATTTCTTTACGAATATGAAATGACATTCACAATTCATGAATAAAATCATGAAAGGATAGCCAACCTTTACTTTCACAAATTAGTGAAAGGTTACCTGTCCTTTATTTCTCATGCTGTGTTTCTGTGTGTCTTTCTTTCTGTCTCCCTACATATCTATCTTCCTTTTTTTTTTCTCTCTCTCTTTCACCGAACCATCCAGGGGTGTCTAATATGTAAAATGTCAATTTATTTCTGGCTTCAATTTCAAGCTCTATGTATGGAACACCACCTTCTATCTTTACTCTCTCGCACACTACATATATGCCATCAGTTGTAAATTTAACAAATTGATGATATGGCCACAGACGTGAAAAGCGAGTGGTTCTCGGTGTCACCCATGCTGCCTGCTGACCCATGTGTCTATTGCAATGCCCCACGGCAAGGTCCCACATCAGTCTCGCGGTTCAAATAGGCAACCTGGTTTGGAATATGAAAAGACAATGCTGTTTTGCGACACAGAATTTGTACCTGAGTAATGAAAGGTATCAGATTATGAGACGCGGACACTGCTAATTTGTACACTTCTCACATCGAGTCCAGCTGCATAGCACATACTGTATACATCAATATATTTGTGCACAGATATTTTTGACCATATTATATTTTTTGAAAAATACTTTTAAGACTTTAATTTTGCTCTATCTGAATTAAAAGGGACAAGCAGCAATTTCTAGTCTGGATCATTGGGGGAAAAATCAGTAAAATCCATGTGTTGGTATATTTGATACCGATTGTAGCATGGATGTGTTAACATAGCTTGTTCAAGTAGTTCAGTAGCATACACAAAGGGTGGGGGGCAGGAGGCACATGCCCGCCCAGTTTGGTTTGCCAATCGGGAATTATGTTCCGTTGGTAAAATTTTTGGAAAAGCTCTTATTTTGATTATGGGTATGTATGCATGATTACTTAGCCTATGCCTATAAAATAACAATTTGTAATACATGGACTAAGTTGAAGTGGGCTGATGTTTAATCCCCCTCCTTATACTGTACTCTACTAAACACAATGTCAGTACTTTGGGATCAAGAAGTTTAAGAGCCACAAGACATTTCATTATCATGCTAAAAAATTCCCCAAGTACTAGTACTTTGTGGGCTAAAATTAGTGTAAAAGTCAGGGTTTTATGTGTTAAGAATAGGATTTTTGTGGGATCACATTACCTTATTGAAGTGAAATTCCCCAAAACTGATGCATTGTGTGATGGACTCAATGCACCCTCTGGTAGTGATAATACTGAAGAGTGGAATATTTTCATGGAGGTAAAATGTTCATTATTTCAATAGCAAAACCACTTCTTCACTGTTTGGAAATTAAAAGTTTATCACAATATTGTTTCCCACTTTATCAGTACATTCGACATAATATTTTAAATGTGTATTATTTATTTCATGATTGTAGGGCTTCATTTGTGTTTATGTTTCACTAGATATGCATGAGAAAGGATTATTTCCAAAATTTCAGTTGATTCGGATGGTTCATTTTGATGTTATGATCAAATATTTGTATCACAGTTCCCCATAGATCACTGTGTTGTAATTTCTGTCCATTTACGGACAGAAAATACAAAATTATGAATTTCTTCCAAAATAGATGGAATTTGCACGTAAGATTAGGCACACATACTATGCTTAGGCCAATGATTCAGATGATATCAAAATCTAAACTTTTTTCGGTAAGTCGAGGGGACAAGTCTGCGGATCACGAAATGCCTCTTTAACATTCACGGCAATGGAACTACTCAAGATATTGCAAAAAAATTAACCCCTACCTGGTACCATAACTGTGCCTGATAACTTCACATATCACAGAAGATAAAACACATTATAAAGAGTGCTTTACAATTTTTTTTCCACAAGCAAAAGTATGTATTTTCACAAAACTCTCTCACTTTCTCATTAATTCCTTCAACAATTCCAGCCATTTCCTAGGAGCATAGCAGTGCGCAGCAATGAAAAGGCAAAGTTCTATCATAGCCTAACTACACATTTTATAGCATCTTCTCTGCAAGAGAAATCTTGATTAATTTTAGTTTCTCGTATCTTGTTTCTATATTTGATTACAGATTGCCTATCCCAGAGCAATATACTCATATTTTCCATCTGATTTGATACTTAATTGAGGACAAACTTGTGACCTTGACTCACGTGCTGCGATTCATTTAGTTTATACAGTCTTAAATAATGCTGAATTTCTGATGTTTGGCTTGATTTTACCATTTTTCAATCTTTCTACTTTTTATCACTATAAATTGTCTGTTTTATGTTACAATTAGGCTACGGTAAAGACTTAAAGAGTAGATGGCAAGCATTATGTCGAGGGTTGACAATCAGAAGGACGTAACTCAGCACTGAAAGAAATATTAAAGAATTTCTTTAATTCTGCCGTTCATAATTAAAATTGTTCTTTGTTTATATAATGTTTGCTTACAGTACCATATGTATGAGCTTTATGAGATGTTTACATTTTGAGTAATGAATAGATTTACTTAGTAGAAAATATTAAACATCACATTTCTCAAAAGCAGTATTACAAGCAGAATTAAAGAAATTCTTTAATATTTCTTTCAGTGCTGAGTTACGTCCTTCTGTTTGTCAACCCTCGATGTGATCATCTATAACATTGATCTCAAATCCTACCATTTCTTTTATTTTGTAAGCAATCGGTTGAATTGGCTGGTAATTTCAACATTTGCTAAACACTGAAATTCAATCTTGGGTTACATGATATGCATAATCAATAATCTTTAAATCAAACAGCAGAAATTGATTTATTGGCAATATCATGAATAGTAGCCCAAAATATGAGTATCCACAAAAATCTTAGCTTACAAACTCACAATGCGTCAAAACGCCCAGCACAAGATGTTTCATAGTGGAGGCCCTGGTCCTGAGTGTGGGCCAAAATCAAATCGTGAAATTGATATGAGCACGGAGTAAATGCCTCAAATTTACTGTACAAATGCAATTTACCTTCGAAAAAAACATACAGCTCTACAATGGTGGATCACGAAATTCAAAACTGCGTTCTTAATACTGAATAACAAGTGTTTTCAGAAATTTTAAAGCAGTTTTTTCCAGATGCAATGTAAAAAAAGTAGTCCACCCACGATTTTTTTTTATCAGGGAAGTGTGTGTATAACTATAAAGATTTTTATGGGTTATAAGTGGTAAGTGGTGTATAACCTATAAAGATTTACTGATTGGTTAATTTGGATTGTCTTTTTAGAGCGACCTGAGGACCATAAATGCAAAAAAAAAATTAAGCGACTATGCTTTTTGGCTGGATTCGGATTGAACCAGCACCTCATAGATAAGCCCAGCAGGAGTTCTAGTTCGTACCACTAAAACCAATCGGGGTGTCAAGTGAATAGTGTAAACAAACAAAATAAAATCAAGTCTTAGGTCCTGGCATTATATTCATAAATGTGGGGTTCTTTCAAGTTGTCTATAACTGCATAATTTGATAGCTAACTTTAGGGCACACCAAATTATGACATTGAGATGTTCACTGAATGGCAGCTGAAGTCATTGACTCACTTAAATAGTTGACATTCAACTGGCTGTGATAGTTGGGGCAACATTGGGAAACACTTATCCCGTGGGGGGGGGGGGGGAATTTTTGCACCATTTTCATAGTAATCTTTGCACATCGCACCATTTTCATAGTAGGCCTAACATTTCGAATTTGGAAAAATCAACCATTTTCATTGTGATTTTACGACAATCAGAAAAATTTACCATTTTCGTAGTAAATTGCGACCAAAAATTGGAAAATGGACCCATTATATAGTAAAATCAATGACCTCAAAAATGACCATCAATATAGTAGCATGGTGGGAAAAATGGACCCTTGTTTATAAGTGATTAAAATGTGACCCTACGGCAGCACATATGTCCTACCCTTTCCACTGGTACACCCCCCCCCCCCCCCCCCCCGGCACCTTATTTTCAAGCCATAACCCTCTTGTGAAATTGGCAAGACCATCATTATTTTGCATAGCACACTGCACATAAACTGTTAGTGTAAGAACACAAGCCATTGACTACTCGATTTTCAACATGTGATTAATGAGTGCCAATCCACAGGTCAGCGACTCTTGTGAAGATCTTTGGGACCATTACCCAATTCTCCAAGGAATGGCGTTTCTGACTCTTGAAATTAAGAAATGTGACAACTGCCACTGAATTTTATAACATCAATATTATATTTTTGTTGCCCCTTTGTAATTTGACTATCCCAAAATTCATTGATAGTATGTTGAAACAAACACAATGCAAGTAACTTAAGGCGATATCCACACACATGTTGTTAAACTTCTAAGTAGAATTTCTTTGGAAACATTAACCATTCATTTAGGGAACTAAAATTCCACATTTAGAATCTAATTCTTAGATTAGCAATCCTTAAATGCCTCATTTAAATGCTTAGCTGTTGCAGGGTTAACAGTGTGTGTAAGCTAAATTCTAGTTTTAAGGGACTTGGAGCAGAATGCTAAGCATTATGTGATCATCAATAACATATGAGCTCAAATCCTATCACTTCTGTTATCTATACGCATATGTGAATGGTTCATTTACACTGCTACTGAGCACGAGAATACACTTGGTTACAGTTTATGTGCATAGCAATCATCTTTAATCAACAATGGATGTGTTTTACACCCGACTTGGCTATAAATTTCATATGTATCTAAGAATGGCACACAATATGACAAGAGAGTCAACTGGTACATGTCAAAGTGCAGTCATGATGACTTTAAATAGTGACATTCAATGGCTGTGTGTAGTTGGGGCATTAATTATAGAATAACTTCTTCTATGCCATGATTTTTAGAGAAGAAAAATTGGCAAGACCAGGAGGAGGTATATTGTTCTTCTCACAATGCATTTTCACAAAAAATTGCACGGTTGCACATGAGTGTGTAGTGGACAAAAAGTACATAATTTGCCATATTGGGATGAGATCCGTTCATTAGCTTTTTTGTCACTATGAACCTCACGTGATAACCAATGCCAAAAATGTATTTGAAAAAATGGCATTGTGGGAAGCACACTGTACCTCCTCTTGGCAAGACCCACATTTTGTTGCATAGAAACTCGGGTTTTAGGGTAAAAGGCCCCATCTGCAATTAGCTGCCACCAGTCAGATTTGGCAGGTATAACGCTTAATGAAGAAAATAACTGTGAAAAAATGGCAGTATTGCAGAGGGGGCCTTCTTGAAATCAACCCTCGCTTCTACTAACTGTTCGTGCAAGAAGAAGAAGAATGCCTTTTAATTATTCAAGTTCATCACTTGTCAGTGAGTGCCATTCAGAGGTCAGGGGCTCGTGAGACGGTTCTTGGTGCCATCTCACACCAATTCTTCCTGAGGACGCGAAAGCTTCTAGCTCATAGGAGATAGAAATGTGACAACTGCGACGGAATTCTATGGATTTAAAAAACATCCATATGGCGGAGTTGCCCTTCAATTTCTGGATTCTGTTAAAAGAAATTGTTATTTGCATTTTCTAACCTTAAAGTAGATTGACATAAGTTTGACCAAATAAGCTACAATTGCCTGCAAAATGCAAATAACGCGGTTTTATAATATTACCATTCCTCCCTTCAAAAAAAAAAAAAAAAATCTTAACTATTACGTGTTGTTCAAATACTGTATATTGGAAATTATGAGGTTATTTGACTCTCCTGTTGACTTAAAAAGAAATCCAGATTTTAACACCGGCGAAAAAATATTTGGGCCCACAGGGTTTTAATGTGTGGCTGTTTAAAAATGGCAATGAAATCAAAATGCACAACTGTAAAAATCATGCACAAAATAAAGACTGCTAAATTACTTTCCCATATACTAGGGTCACACATTCTGATTACCCAGAAGGTGATACATTTTTAAAACAAAAGAAAACCAATAGAAAAGTGTCTTTAAAAAATTACACACAAGATCGCTCAATTACAATCTTGAAAGAAGCAGCAAAAATCTACAGTGGTTGCAGTATTGACACATATACTATATGGTCACTTTGTTCTTTATTCTCAATATATGCCCGAATGACTGAACTAATTGTGCGGAAAGGCGTTTAAGACTGCAAATCGTGTGGTTCAAACTTCATAAACACCTCCATCTGACCCAAGGCTTATTGAGGTGACAGTTTAAAAGCAAGCGGAGTAGTAACTAAAAATACCTTGTTTAAATGATTTTATTTAAAAAAAGTCTTCCTTTAGTCACGTTTTATAGTTTGACGTGGCCATATGTTACATCTAATTAAGGAGCCTGAAGTCTGAAAGAATATGCATGGTATATTTATGGCTCCCATTCTTTGGGTAAATTATATGGCATCTTGTACACTAAATTTCAGATGGGTGCGACTGTTTCATGATACAAATAGGAAAATTAGCCCAATTTAAACAACCATTAGCAAAATAACCCTGCGTCTGTAATTTTTCTTGCAGGAGAGTAAAAGTGTTATTTTTCTGTATTTTGAGTTATTTTTAACGGTGTTATTTTTATTCAGGTATTAGAACAGGTCCTGCCAAAGGGTTATAATTTCATTGCAAATCGGTACCCATTAGGGGTGTATTTTCCCTTGAAAATTTTATTAATTTCACCAAAAACTGTTCCATTTTTAGGTTTACAATGAAAATTGGTACCGTTTAGGGTCACTTTCAGAAACACCTCTGAGAATCAAGCATGGGTACTAGAATATACCTGAGAACCCCCACCCTGCCCCCCCCCCCCAGAAGCACTGAGGTCTTACCTCTTAAATATGTGATGAACAGTGCATACAAAACCAACTGTTTGAAACCACTAACCACACTTGTATATATTCAGAAATTGTGTTATGGAAAAACTAACTTTTTAATCCTGGGGTGGGTTCGGTAAAGTGGCATAACTTCCAATACTCAGTCAATCGCCACCCAAAATGAGGTGTCAAAATATGTGTAAATAAGCACCACTTCCATTTATATCCCATAGTGTATAATCTGATGGTATAGTTGAACTTGACAAATTTAAGGGGTGGGGAGTTACATTTTGGGGGGTTTAGGAGTCTGTGTTATGCTATAGGAACTCTTGGCGCTATATGGTATTCATTTCTATTAACTATGATTCAAAGTAATGGTTTTTAAGTAGCCTTTTGTAAATTATGTAATTATGCCACATATAATATTGTGTATTTTACACCCAATGGCTGCATTGCTCTCGCAACGCCGTTATGGTATTTGTTTGATAAAACCTAGGAGGAGAATACAAACCAGGGGATGTGATAAGCCATTCCCAACCCAGGGACCAGAAAGAGGGTATCTGGGGTCAGAAAAATTTCCCAGTGGATGGACGAAGCAACAAGCATTTCCTCATATCCTATTTTCCTCATGATTTGAAGCATTGTCATGATGACTTGGCTATGAGGAGTAATTTGATGACTTTGGTTGGGCTTCAGCTTTTTTTCATTTGTCTAGCTCCAACAAAGCGTTGAGGACCTGAAAGGCTGACCCTCCTTGCTCTTTTTGCAATATACTTGAGATTCATGTGTGGTCAATCCCAAAAGCCCCCTTTATGAGGATGAAAATCAGCAGAATAATAAATTTGGCACATGGGATCCTCTGATGCAAAAAAAAAATTGTGCGAAGGTGTGTGGTGCGCGTACACGCATGCAGCATTCCTACACAAGGGCGTCAATAAAAATGATAAAAGACCAAACGAAATAGCCATTTTGAGTTTCTGAGAAAAGTTTGTGTAGCCATATGCCATATGGTTAGACCTTTCTCTGTCAAACTCCAAGCGGGCTTTGTGGAATATTAATTACCTTTTCACATGGAATAGTAATTTACTATTAACCTTTCAGGACTACGTATTACTATCTAACCAAAGTGCCCATCCTCTTTCAAGCACTGTGCCAGTTACAGGTGGGGTCACCACTCCTCTCACATAGCTAGTCTTTTTACTCCAAGCAAATTCAGTACCTCCTTATCCCTTGGGTGAGTGAGTCCAAGTGACTACCTAAGTACAACACTGTGGTTCCAACAGATGTGAACCTACAACCTTTTGATCAGTCTAATGCAGGGGTTTCTCAATATATTACCTAATCAAGATGGTAAACATTTCTATAAGATATTATGAAACTCTTCAAGAGCGCGTGGCCCACTGGTTAGACGGGGAGCGCGTGGCCCACTGGTTAGGGTATAGCCTTTGGTGCTAAAGGTCCCCGGTTCAACTCCCCGGACACTTGCAGGGATTTATCTGGTAGCTAAATCTGGCTTTAATCTGTACAAGAGCTATTGATTAAATTGGAATTCGCTCTCCCCTTGGTTAAGTGACTTGGGCAAATGACCATTATAATAACCCCGTCGGAAGGGGATTTTAAGCCGTCGGTCCCATTACATAGATCATCCCTGTGGATGCACATCACAGTCAGTGTCAAAAGAGTAGGGCGATTACCCCTTGCTGTCCAATTCCGTCCTGGCAAATGGACCCAATGGAAAAAACGTCTTCCTATCGAGGCTTTCTTGGGCATCCAGGGCATTGTCCGAATAAATCAAATCAAATTCAGACCCTTGCGTGAGTATTCCTCTCACAACAGGTTACAAACACTTCTTCATGAGGTCCACAGACGTAAATTGATTACTGATGCCTGTCATCGTCATCTACTATACATTCGGGATGTTCCACATTCTTGATGATTCCACTAAGTTTTCTTGGTCAAATTCTTTAACCCTAACACTGTTTTTCTTTCTCGTGAGGAAGGAAGGGGTTAAAGGGACAGAAGGAAAGAAAATGGTTGGTACCTATCTCCCGGGAGGAAGGAAGGGTTAAAGGGATAGAAGAAAAAGCGGGGTATAATTTCGTAGCAGAGTGCAAGAATCATCTTGATTCTCAAAATGAATTTCGCAGGAATCATCAATTCGTCACTCTGTTAAATTCTAAAGTTTACGAGAATCACATTGATTCACCAAATCATTACGAGAATTCTTTACGGAATCGAGTCTTGGATTCTCGCTAAATTCTAAGCCCTGAAAAGAGATTGGTGGATTCGAACCGGGGGCCTCCAGTGCCCCAGTTCCATGACCAGGAGGGCAGCACGAGGGAGTCACTGCCTCGGCCAGCGATTTTGTGGCCATATGTGTTTGGCATACAGATTGTCATCACATCTTTTGGGGCTCAGTGCATTTTCTAGCCTCTGCTCTTGGTTAGTAATGTGAATTACACTCAAGTCAAACTATACTAAGTCATTAACCTCTGTAAATGTTTTCTTTAAGACCAACTCTAATGGGAGAAATGATCAGACCACTGATTTTTGTCGTCTGCAGTCAAGTCAAATAAAAACCTGCCAAGTCAATGATTTTCTTAATAATAACTTTGTGCATTTTCTTTTACTGTTTTGAAAAGTCATGCTTGATTTCAAAACGTTGGTAACATTGTCACTTCATTTCAATCATCCTTTTTTGTGTGAAACAAAAGAGCACAACAACAATAAATAAACCTTGAGTACTAGACACTGCCTTCATGAGACTTCAAACAGGGGGTGTTTTTATTTGTGATTCTGTGAATTAATCTGCCTTGCTGCAAGTCTCTGGAGTACAAGTTGTCACCATCCATACCACTGAAAATGACAAGGCCACTATCTGATTTGTTGAGGAGCAGTTTTCTATGGGATTAGAGTGATAAAGTTTTAAGTATTGTTAACTAAAAATTGCAAAAATGTTTTTTTTTTACCATTGTGCAATGTGATACGTCTTCTATGGAATTCTGAAACCAAATTGTTTATAGTTTGGCTTTAGACAGTGATAACAAAATCAATGCACAGTATTTGCTCCACATCAGATTTACTGTCTTTTTGAAAAACCTGTTGTGGCACAGGATCACATTCACCATCTATTTTATAATACGCATGTCTGTGTGCTGTCTTTCTGTCGCCCTTTTCTCGAAGCCAGGAGTCCGCGGTCAAGATTTGGGTTGGGGGGTTGTAGCTTGAGCTGGGCCCAGATCAAGTTCAATGGGTTAGTGGATAGGCCCCATAAGCTTGGTACTCAAAAAAAAACAGTTTTTCAAAAGTAGTGGCTTTAACAAGTGATTTGGTGAAACCCAGGGACGCCTAGTCTTAAAATAATACTTTTGACCTACAGCAGTAGATAGAGATATAAGGCATGCCATATATTATTTTTGTTTGTTTTGGTTTTTTTTTAATGTGATTACTTTATTTGGTTGCACATTTACATCATATAAAATACTAAATGACAAGAGCTGACTATTTTCATGGCATTTAAAAAAAATCCACAGCCTCCTTTGAGAACACGTCAACATTGTACTAAACCAAGCAAAGAAACAGATACATTTGAGAGAAATCAACACGTGTTTTTCAAGGACCTACAAAGGAGCCCTGTCATTTTCCCCGCTTTGTTTGCACCATACTGTTACAAGCGCAGTTGCCAGTAACACCATACGCAAGGAAATGTCCTTGGAAAAAATCGTCAAAATTAAAACATGTTGAAGAATCAAAAAACTTTTTTGTCAAATGTAAGGCAACTTTGTTCCATAAGATAGCCAACTTCTCACCACTCTTATTTTCTGTGTATGCAGTTGGTTAACAAATTGAACAGGTTCACACAAGTCCTCTTACTGTTCCCAGGGTATTTTTTAGAAATGGGCACGAACACTTTTTTCGCTAATCACCAATAATACAAAAAATACATCGGTCCTCGAGACCGCTTGTGTCCCGCCGTCGCGGTTAGTGAATTATAGGCCTAACATACTTTGACCTTGATATGTGACCTTTGACCTCTCAACAAATGAGGGAATCCCATGTTGCAACTATTATTCAAGTGTGGTTCAATGGAATTACTTTCATATGAGGTCATTTTACATTTTCAGCCTATTTTACAACTTGACCTCGACATGACCTTTGACCTTGCATGTGACCTGTTGACTCATCTACAAATAGGGATCCCATGTTGCCCTATGATTCAGTTTGGTTCCAATTGAACTTCAACGTTTCAATAGGTCCAATTTTACATTTCAGCCTATTTTACAACTTGACATCACAGACCTTTAACCTTGGCATGTGACTTTGGACCTCATCAACAAATGAGGGATCCCATGTTCACCTATGCAAGTTTGGTTCCAATTGAACTTCAACTTTTATATGAGGTCAATTTTACATTTTCAGCCTATTTTCAACTTGACTCCCAGGACCTTTGACCTGGCATGTGACCTTTGACCTCATCAAAAGTGGGGGATGCCATGTTTGCACCTGTGACCCAAGTTTGGTTAAATCCATCAAAGTATGTGGATATTACAGCAAATGTTAACCCTTTTTCACAACAGACATCACAGACATCAACAACAACATCATCAACAACAGAACTACACACATGACAAAGTGATCCCTATGTTTCTTCCTGCCTTACGGCAGGTGACACAAAAAGCGATTGGCGACTCTGTTTCACACCTCCCAAGGTCACGTTCCACATTGATAAAAATATTAGAACTGTTAGTCACATTCTGTTAAAAACATCACAGCAACGATGAACATATTTTAGCACTGCCTATTTCGGAAGCCATGTTTAACTCTGCAAACGCATCTTGCCCGATCTTTGCAACAGTAAACTTCTGAACAACCACATACCTGACCATTTTCTTTGGGGGGGAAAGGGGGTGGGACATATGGTTGGTATTCTGAAGGGAGACTAACTTTAAACCTGGGTTTTAAAAACCAGGGTTAGTCCTACATGAGGAGACCTTTTTTCCCTTCCAGTATACTCTAAAAGTGTGTGTAACGGTGGGAAAATTCCCCCATATGAGGACTTTCTCACCCTTACATTTAACTTTCACAGTATTTTGTAAGAAAAAAGGTCCCTCTTGTATGACTAACCCTGGTTTTAAACCCAGGTCTAAAGTTAGTCTCCCTTTCAGAATACCATCCCTGTGACTTTTGAAAATGCCTCTTTGTCTTTAACATGTGTTCGTTCAGCTGTGAAGTAACGGATGCCTCTAATTTTCACACAACAGTTAACTAATAACCATAGAAATATTATTTCCTAGTCTTGACTTCGATAAACTTCCTACATAAGAAATTAGGAGCAATTGTTTAGAGGGGGACTTACTTTTTGTGTGGCGTTTATGACCTCAAATGACACCTGGGTGACTTTAAATATCCTATCCCTGAATATAACAACCCATTCCTCAAATGACCTCTTATTGAAAAGCCCAAATGACCCACACCTTATGGATCATTTTCAGTAGCTTTGCTGAACACTCATCCATTTCTGTAAAAGCATTTTCAGCAATGACCTTTTGACCTCTTCTCTGAACATCCCATTTAGGAAAATAAGGATAACTCGAGGTCACTTTGTGAATACCCATATTTTTTTTTTTAATTTTGAGCATTTTTGTTAGAACAATGCTCTCAAATTACCCTAGGTGATCTTTGTTCTCCGACGGGAATACCTACCTTTCCCTCTGTATGCATATGAAACTTTTTTACTTAATGACCTAAAATGACCCTAGATGACCTTTGACCTCTAATTCCTAAAAATGCCAAATGTTCTCCTACCAATTTCACCAAATCCACCGACAATTGAAAGAAGCAGCATTTACAAACTGTGAACAAATAGAGCATAGATAACTATACATACGACACGCAGGCTTAACAGCTACACTGTATGCGCCAAAAAAAATCCACACAGGGAAACTCATCTACCAACTTCCGGGGATATAAAAATAGATCTAAAATTGGTACACTTGGGAGAAAGGCAAACAAAATGAAGAATACAGGCATAAAACATGGGTATATTTGAGAGTAAATCAACACTGCATATTTGAGGGGCAGCAGAAGATCACCGCCATTTCCTCATATTGTTTGTCTTGTGCTTCTACAGAGAAATGCTGGCAGAAAATAATTCAAGAGCACAACACAGGCAAATGTGAGGACCGAGGACGAATTTGGGAAATGACTGCTAGAAAATTCAATATTGTACAAGGGCAAGCTAATAATTGGTAACAAGAAATATCACCTCCCAGATAAAAGTAGTTGGAAAACAGTGGAGTTATCAGTTGGAAATGTTGGTATGTTAAGATGATCCCAGTTTATCAACATATTGACACAATCAGTGGCAGCACCAGCATCATAATTTTAAAGGGGCAAAATGGGGGGGGGAGCAAAAATTAGGGGGGTAAGATGGGTAGTTTCATTTGGAGCTCAGGGTGTAACCCTTTTAAAAACCATTGGTTCCCGATTTATTTGTCATGCCCATTGCCATCTTAAATATATTTTTAATATATTTTTCCCTTATTCCTTTACTTGCTGCCAGGAGATAGGATAGAAACAGATGGGGCATTAGAGTTAATCAAACCAACCTACGTAGATTTTGTCAGAGTGACTTTTTGATGGTTAAAATGAGACTGTAGTTTAGTCTTGTAAGTCCTTTCATAGTATTTTCAAACAAACTGAGAGAAATATCTTTGGACATGCCCCAATGTCCCTTTAAGAAAATGCTGTCCAGCCTACGTTTACATTGCATAGCAACATAAAATAATTTCAAGAAATTCCAGAAATATAAAATACGTACCAAATACAACCCTGTACAAAATAGTGAATGTGCGCTTTCACAGAAGCAAAATAACAAAAAAGGCCAGATAATTAATTACAAAATTACAACTGAAGAATCACCAAATATGTCATATTCTTTCATGTAATGGCCGATTACTGGAAGCTTTCAAAGCTAATGGTCTTTAATAGACCACTGAAAGCACAGCATTTGTCAGATGTTTTAAAGCTTTCTAACTAAATTGCCTGATAGCGGACCGTGATCACGGCATTTCAGCCGATACACACACACACACACATTGTGTGTGTAAATCATCTTCAGTTGGAGTCCCTATTATTATCTGTCCTGGGTAACTTATTACAGGAGGATGTCAGCTGCTTCAGTAACCCTTCAAAAAGGGCAATCTTTTTAACTCAAAAATCAGATTTTTACATTTTTGCAACAAGTACAAGTACCCTTAACCCCTGCAAATAAGACTGAAAACAACCTTATAAAGATTAAACTGGATTTTTTGGCAATGCTGATGGTTTTATCTGTATCAACATTTGCTGCAATTGAATGGAAATTTGTAATTACCAGCACTGCCATTTTCTTCCTTTTTTGTCACTGTCAGTTCTTCACTTAAAAAAAACAAGCTACTGCAGCAAATTCCAAATATTTTGCTATGCTGTTGACCAAAGATAGTGACTTTTAATCACTGCAGTGTAAATATGAGGTATTTTAAGTGCCTTTTTTAAGTAATATGCTTTATTATCCCGATTACCTGGTATATAGTTTAAAGCCTAGCTCTTACCAGAATTATAATTAGTGAGCATGTACTTTAGGCATAAAATAAGATGTTTTAAACATTTAAAACAATTGAGATCATTTTGTGGCTTTGGAAAAATGGTGTGAATTTTGCCAAATCACAAGAAACCGCATCTTCATAAAAACCCATTTCATTAAAATGAAATCCCATTCTCACTACAGTTATCATGTCTTTCATCAAACTGTTTCTATAGTATGGCCGAGTTATTGTCAGGCCTTTGCAATAGTACTTGGCCCTTTGTAATTCATATCTCAAAGCAATGAATTCTTTACACCTTTGCAGCCAGCCAACGCAAGATTCACCCTTTCTCAATGAATCAAATCGGTCACAATCCACTGCAATATCGCCTGTCAATAGCAGCCGTGGAAATGGACAAAATTGCAAAGAAAACAAGGTTTGCCGCAGCCACGTGCAAAATTAAACCAACTTAAAATGTTGAGAATAGGCTAGCCTGACACCCGATACCATTCACATTGTTTTCATAAGCATTATGACATAGGAGTGGAGTTACTGCCATGCAACTTCCTCTGGAAATTCTCAATATAACAGGCATAAAACGTACTTTCCACACTCCAAACCGTTTAAGAGGTGTTTGTCATTAAGTTTTGCTTGCGCTTTCTAAACTGCTAGCTGACATTAAAACGATTTATGGAAGAACATAAGTGCATCTATACATATATATACAAAGTTGACAGATATTCAGACTAGATTGCCTATTTCATTTGTGTAAACACTCCAGATGAAATTACCAGCAAGGGGAGATGCATATTATCTAATCTTAAACTTGGAACAGTAAAATGCCATTTTTTTTCTTTTCCTAGCTGTTTCTCTCGTATTGATTGAATGAAGTGAAGCAGAAAACTAAACGCATTTGTAAAAACATGATGCACAGCAAGCTATAACCACCTATCGATTACTGCAATAAATCACTTCGAAAATCATGATTACTCTCTATTCCATTTGGCATTCAAAGCAGTGGCTAGGGAATATGTATGGTGCCAATCTGTTTCACTTTTTTTTAAATAGTTATTTGAGATGTATGAATATTCTTCATGTACCGGTCTTGGTTTTCTTCATCCAGTAAGAAATAATTATTTCCTTACAAGATTTGCACAATTTTTTTTTCCTTTTTTTTACTTTGGGCAGTATGAAGGTCAAAATTAAGGTGTCTGATACTTGGAAGACCAAAACCAGAAAAAAATTTCAAAAAATGAAAATGACCTCATTTAATTGGTAGCTGTCTTGGATTTGAGGTGTCAAATTTCAAAAGAGTAGATAAACTGAACCAAATGGTGTTACACATAAGCTAGTTGCTTTTTAAATTTAACAGAAATGCCTTACCTAAAAATGTATGGAGTCAAATTTTCAGAAAATGACCCAATTTGCTAAAAAACTGATAAAAATTGGAGAAAAAACTAAAAATCTAGAAAAAAATCATGACTTTTTAGCGTTTCTGGATTCGATGATGTTGGAACTACAAGCACCAGTTTTGGGAAATCTCGCCTCAATAAGGTCTTAGAAAGAAAAAACTTTACACTCATTTAGCCCCAAAGTGCTAGGACTTAAGGAATTTTTATCATGATCATGAAATGTTTTGTGTCATTAAACTTCTTTAACATTTTTTTAATCCCCCTAAGTACTGATGTGTGTAGTACAGTACAGTATGAACTTGCAATGCATTAGGGGATTGGTTTCAAAACACCCTCTCTAATGGTCATTGCTTGTGGTAAAGCTGTAGGCAGTATAGGGCACCTGTGTATTATGGGATTGGTCAAAAGACCACCCTCTGCTAAGGTCATTGTTGATGGGAATCTAGTAGGCAGTATAGGCACATTGCAATGATTATGGGATTGTTCAAAACACCCGTGTAATGGTATTGCTGGATGGGATTCTGTAGGCAGTTTATTGTCATTACGACTGCCACCAATCACCACTACAGGACCTTTTTTCAATTTGGGTACAGAATTTGCTGAATACATGACAATTCTAATTCAGGCAAATTCACACACCCACATGTACCTACGGTTCATGGGAATCAAACTAAAAAAGCAACCGGCGTTAATAATTTCTGAAGATTGGCAAAACCCCATAACACTTACAGTTGACTTTGTTGTAACTAATGGTTTATACCCACGTAATGACTTTGAAAGATTAACTTATAAAGATCCAAATTCTTTGTTCTACACTACATATAGTTTATGCAACCTATTCATGAGAGTAGTTGAACACATTAGGGCCAAATCGAAAGTCGATATTTTAGATTTTATGGTATTGCCTCCATGCACCGCTGTTTTTTGACCCCATTTGCAAATTGTTTCTTTTATTTTAAGCAATTTGTTAATGAATTGGGACTTATTTTGACAACTGATATAAGGGGGCATGCAGGAGCTATTACCTCTGCCAAAACTCAGAAAGGAAAAAACCATTTCGGGAATCTTGCCATATGGCCATACAAAGGTCATAATGATGATTATAGCGCCCCTCTATATGCCCAGTTCCCATAGACAGAGTTGTTTAGAGGGTGGGAGCTAGGAATTTTTTTAAATCATATGTGCGCAATGAAAATTTCATCAAATGTCAGCAGGATGTAGTTAGTGGCATAAATACTCCAAATTAGTTGTTAAAGTGTCGCGTTGATATTTTTTGTTTTTATTCTTGTTTTGTATAATAAAGACTTTTCAAAGAGCTGTGTAGAATTTGAAATTCAGACTCAATCAGAAATTGATTCATTAATCTGAAGTACTTCCATGTTGAGTTACTTTATTGCTCTAGATGTAGAAGTTGGCTTCATATCATAAAGGAGTAATCCAAGGAAACTGACAGCAGTCCCTTTAAGATGGAATAAAAGGAATTAACGGAAGAAGAAATGAAAAAAGATGGGACGCACATTTGAAAGGCTTATTGCACAGTACATCCCACAATTTTAAGGAAGTGGGTTGTTCTCAAGGAGACGTCTCTGGTATTTGCCTCCTCTTAGGAGACGATGCCCAAGTATTTGTTCATCTGCCAGTTTTTCCAGCCTCGAGAGACTGCCACTTGGTGACATTATGCCAATCGTGAGGAGGAAATCAATTGGGCGGGAGTCTCTCCAGGACTGCCGTGATGAAATCAACTCTGAACCCCCCGGTACTCATCTCGTACTTTCAAATGCCATATCACAGTTGTGTAGACATGAACTTGGTATTTGAAAATCAAGCCAAAATGGTACTACTGTTACCATCTACGATATACTGTGCAAATTGAATATACATTTACAGGTAGACACATGAACCTGTCCATTTTTCAGCAAGCTCTTGCTATTTCTTTTCTTTTTGACCTATCTAGAAAAATTGATTACAATTTCAGTCGCAACAGTCAACAGTGACGATACCATTAAAAAAATATATGCAGGAAAACAAAAGGAATGATAAGGGGAAGGCAAGGAGACGAGTGAGAGAGAAGTAGCTTGAACGGAAGGGGATTTTTTTGTATACATGTCATTTAGTCTTAAGTGGGATGACCCAATTTAAGTCCTCATTGTGTCATGCTTGATAAATGGCCTTCACCTCAAAACCCCATCGTAAAAATTTTTGTTGCCAATATTTCAACCCATTTTGAGGTAAGAGCTAAAAATGTGATTTTGTAATCCCCATAGAATACTGTGTAAAAATTAATTTGCTAAGCCAAATGAGCCTATTTTCACTCATACATCCAAACCACACTCCTTTAGCCCTAAGATTTTACCGGGTACATGAGAAAATCGCTAGCTTCCAATACCAAAATTTTGACCACGTCCGGTAAAATTCGGGGTTCCCTATGGATGAGGCATTAGTTATCTGGCCATTGACCTTTAAGTGTTTTAGTTCCATGAAGCACTATCAATGATTTGCTAAATCAGATTTTTTTTTTAAAAAATCAAAAACAGAATTGTTGCATGTATGAATTAAAGTAATTATCTCAAGAATCGCAAGCGATAGGAGAGGGCTCAGCAACGGCGAAAGAGAAACTCAAATATTTCAGGCATTCTCATTCATAAGACATCTGCTGCAACACACGAATGAATTGAGATTCCATACCTTTGAACAGTGCTGTTTTCTTTTCTTTGTCAGTTTTTCATTTGGAAAAAAAATATTCTACAGACCATCCTCACTTTTAAGCTACTTCTACAAATTTCAAATATTTTGTTCCCTCTTTTGGGATGGATCACCGATAGTGCCTTTAATATGAGTGTGGGCCTTGTTGTGATCCCGGGTTGTGATGGATGTGATATAAAATTAGGTTGGGTATCATATTTTTAGAGAAATCCAGCGATTCCATTAAAGCGTTTAGGATGATTATTACATTAGCAAGTTACCTTTATTCATGGTTTCCAATGACACAGTGCAGTATCTGCACACTTATGGGAAAAGGAATGTCAAACCTTGTAGTGTATTTTACAACAACAACGGACACTAAAATACACATCTTGGATCTTAATTATTTTTCCCAGTGGAATTATCATTGGTCAACCTTGCATATTTGTTCTGCATTTGCCCTTTAGAGTACTCCTGAATTAGATATTATCCATAGACCATTAATATTTTCACAGCAATGCCACGCATAATATGAATTGATTCTGCATCCTTCTACATATACAGTCAATAAGCTAGCAAGGTCATGGTCCAATTTCATTCAGGCCACCTAACCTGCTAATAGACAAATCGTGTTTGGACATGAGAAGACACCTCCATAATAGGTATGAGTTCAACCGCAGCATCTTAAAGATTCCAAATTGGACATGGGATCACCTAAACTGATCATATGGGTCCATACTGGATGCCACATTGCCCACACACTTCCCAGACCTTCACAAAGGACTATGACCTCAACGTGCTTTGCATCATCATGGCAACGTTTCACCCGAGGGAGCTTTTCAACACAAGCCCAAGGTCGCGGGTCAGTCATTCCCCTCCCGCACACTTGCACAATCGTTGACAAGAAATCGATCAACAACGGCTCATCCATCCTTCACATTTTCTATCTCTCGCCATCCTCTTTCATACATTGTAGACGAGCTCGATTGTAACCTGCAAAAGCCAACACGGGGCAACAAAACCGCTGTAAGCATGCTAATTGAGACAAGTTTTGTTTTTCTTCCCAGGGCTTTTTTCGCAATTTTAAACTAAAGGAAAACATAATACCACACACCCGTATATATTTCTTCAAAAAAAAAGTGAATCTGCATCGTTTTTGTGGCTGCTTTTAACAGGATAGCAACCTATTAAGCTTATCTTTATGTTTTTAGCATCATTCACTTGCAATCTTTAGTGAACTTCCACTAAAAACACTCAACATGTATACTCTATACAATTTGGACTGACTCATTAGACCACATGTGAGCCTATCTCGACTTACCATCGATTCCGCTTTTTTTCACTTGAAATAACTTATTTCATGTTTTGAATTGGTTTCTTATCTTTTCTCTTTTGCTTACTTGTTTACTTGTGCTAATTGTTTTGATTAAACTTTTTACTAACAGTTTTGTACCATGTTGTTGGGTCATTCATGTATCTTTTAATCTTTTTTAATCATAATATATGATAAAGTGTTACATCTATAAGGAGAGTGTGGATTCAACCCAATAACCATACAGGATGTGCTGCAATTTGGGTCTCATTTTCATCCTTCTGGTATAAATACGAATGACCCCCTTTTTTATGCCAATTTTGGTATATATTAATGGATCGCTTTTAAAAAATTTGTTTGAAAAATTTGATTCCTTCCTCAATGTGAAGCAAACATTTTTTAGAATTTTTAGGAAAATTAGTCAAACAAATTCTCTCAATCTGAAGCCAACAATTTTCTAACTTTTGCTAAAAAAAGGTCAAAGTTTTGAAGGGAAAAATATGGCACAATTTGTGTTCAATTTGGCAAAAAATCTGCAACTCTGGTAAGCTAAGGGTCCGTTTTGGGCAAAATTGGTATAGATATGAGTCCTACTTCCAGACTCTGGAGGCATCCCCTACCCAAAAAAAATGAAATGTTTTAAATTTGTACTCAGGAATTCCAATCTATATGAATAGGTATTTGACTCATTACAAGCAATTTTTCACTTTGGTATGTCTATGCGTTCTTTCACCTCACGCATGCATATGCACTTGTCAATTTCAAACCTGGCCCTGGGGGTCCCGGGAATAGCGGGGACTTAGCCGGGAATTTACATTTTGTACTCGTGACCCTCCCCCGCCTTTGTCCCCGCTAAGTAGCACGAAACCCCGGGTAGCCGGGCTTATTATTTTTTTGTACATCTCCCTCTAGTCCCGGCCCCTACTAGTCGGGATTCGGTGTGACAATCCCCGTATAGTCTCGCGCAGTGGGGCGTGGACTGCTTAAAAACTCTGTACAATCCCAGCTCGGTCCCGGCTATGCAACAGGTCTAGCTATATAAAATTATACTACACTTAGGATCGCCGGAGTGGTCAGAACCGAGCCGAAATTCACCACATCGGAAGTTTAAATGTTGAGAAACAAACCTTGTTTAGTAGGTTTGTTAAAAAAATCCATGAAATGACAATTCCTTGGCAATTTACCACGAAATATCAAATAGCTTTCACTACCTAAGGTGATTTATTATCAATGAATCAGACAACTTCTAGTAATTTCTTGTGAATCAGTTGATATTAATTTTTTTTTAAAACATTTTTCCTGTTGATTTTTGAATGTTTTTCATTCTTTGTCTGCGATTTTACGTTGAAAATTTCGATCCTCGGATTAGTTAATATCCTCAACGACGACGTGCGTGTGTGCCTCCTTGTTAGCTTGCGGTTGCCTTCACAACATGGAAGAGATCGGACTGCAATGGTAGCTATATAAAATGGTGATATACTACAGTTTTGACGGGCGATACTGCACACTGATAGCCTGGTTTTACATGGTGTGACACATGTGTTAAAGTCCCCGTTTATGTCCCGGCGGTGCCTGGAAACATTTTTTGTATCTCCCGGCTTAAGTCCCAGCTATATCATGATTGTCCCGGCGGGCGGGGAACAAGCTAATGTACATTCCCTGCGAATTCCCGCTACTCCCGGCTTGCGGGGCAATACTTTTTTGTACATGCCCTGCTATGTCCCGTCATATACCCCGCTATGTCCCCGGACCCCCAGGGCCAGGATTGAAATTGACAGTGGCCTAACCTACTAACAAATGTGGTTAGTATCCCGTAGTATTCCCACTCCGATCAATTTAAGACCCAACGCTCAAAGTACTTGTGGCTATTCAACGTGTGACCCATACTTTTAGCATACCATATCGAACAAGCATGTTGTTGTTTTAGAATTTAGAAAGTCTCCAGCAATTTTTGATTTGGACTAACCATTCCTTACAAGATGCCGTATCCTAAAGGTGGAGACCTCTTTCAATATAGTTTCCTATTAGTACTCCTCTCCCGGGTGGTTAACAGCTGTATAGCACATTCTTGGACAGCTGCCACATTCCACAGGTGTTGTTTAACTTTCCCTTTCCATTGTTATGTAATTTGGGACCCTTCAAAGCATTACATAATTTGTTTACAACAGCTAGTTCTTTTTAGTGTTGACACAAACTGGTGCAGGAGCTATTTTGGTTGTACTATCTCCAACAAGAGAGAAAGTTAATAGCAAATTAAAAACCTCAGAAAATCCCACTGATTCATGCATACTTTTTTTTTCATTCCTCATATTGTTCACCTGCTGGAATTCACACTCTTGTCAAATAGAAACAAATTGGTAAGGGAAAATCAGCAAGAGATCTAGAGGAGAGATATGTTCTTTCATTTCCTGAGAAAAAATGTTACTACATTTGCACTTTATGTGATATTTTTTCTTCAAGAGATCTTTTTTGAAACAGCTGTAATATGACTTGAAACTATCAACTATTTTCGTGAAAAATTGTGCACTTTTTCTTTCACAAATTCACTGTAGCTCTTCACAAAACTGAAAGCAAAGTGGCAAGATAAAATGAGGTGGCATGGGCAAGGTAAACTACTAAATATTAATAAAAAATTAAATCACAATGATAAAAAATGAGATTGTCATGAAGAAATTCTTGCTGAAATAAAACCACACCAAATTCCCACGTGCCTCACTTGCTCTCCCCTCTAATCCAGCATGTCCCTTAGTCTCAAAATCAAACAGAAGATGTGCCAAATTGCATCTTCACGCACAATAAATGTCCATGCGTGTGTGCGTAACATGGTCTAGCATTTCCACAAGCCTCAGTTCCTATGCAATAAGACTCAATACCGCATGCACCTTAAGGGCCAAAAGCCATCAATCATTGAGCACGACCGGTCAAAATAACACGCTGGAGACACGGTCAACGGTCAATATCGCACACACAGGCAAATCCTCAGGTAGTTGTAAAACATGATCTTCACGACAAGGAGCGTGTCCATAATCTGTGCAAACTTTTCTGAGAGTAACTCCAAAACACTTGGTTGGGTTAAGTTTGGCAGGTGCAAATTGAATGCCATAGTTTTGAAAATTCTTCAAACTCTAGAAAATGTTAAAAGGATCTTTACACATAAATTCTTTGAAAAGAATGAGATGAAAGTTGTACAAATGTAGTAAAAACAATGTATTCAGAGTTGCTTCTTTAAAACCAGAACTCAACATTCACAAACTGATCAAAAGTACAAAGGTAATTTTGGACTTCCATTGAAGACCTGCCTGTAATTTTTAAGAAAAGGCTGTGTCAGTAGCTGATGATTCCAGGAATTGCTTGAAATCTTAAAAAACAATTGAAGGTAAACAAACAAACCATAATCTAAAATGAATGTTTTATGTAAACCTAAATGTCAAATTTCAAGGGGAAAAAACAACCGCATGGTCTTAGGTCAGTGGCTCTTACATGAATAAATCACTCTAGAAACCATGAATTACCCAGGGATCCATCTCTGGACCCACTAACTTGCTTATTTAAAACTCTAATGAAATTACTATGTATATATATCAGAGCTGCCAACATTTACATTCAGCAATCAGGAAGGTTTCACATAAAAATCAGGGAGGTTTTAAAGATTTACATGTAACCTAATGGGAGCAAAACCTTCCTGAATCAGGGAGGTTGCCAAATTTGTTTGTATAATGTACAAAAAAATCAAATTTCAGGGAGCCTCCCTGAGAATCAGGGAGGGTTGGCAGCTCTGATTATATACATATAAAATCACCAAAAAAAAAATCCGGACCCAGATTAATGTATTGAAAATCATTTTGAGTCAATCATTCAACCAAATACATCATGATAATATTACCAGTAATAACACAAAGCATCCAGTGATTTTAGACATATTCCCTTAAGTTAATGTTCGTGATATTTTCAAACTAAAGACATTTCCAATTGATTTGCGTTGGTCAAGCTCACTTGAAGGACCACATTGGACATTTGTGGTCAGGTGAGTAGTAACCTCCCAGCACAGATCAATGTCATGCATTGCCTTTCATCCCTCATCTGACCAATTAAGGCGGCACTCAATACAGATTTGTAAGGTCATACTGAACATAAACCTTCAATGCAAGAAAATTGTCTTTTCATAATGGTCCTAAAAATAAATAATTGCAAGATCGAAAATTGTCTTTTCATAATGGTCCTAAAAATAAATAATTGGGATGATATTTTATATCCCTTTTATCCATTTTAGCATATGGTTGACTGATAATTATATGGTCTAGTCAGCCCAATCAGAGGCAGGCCAACTGATCAATACTGCCACAGCTCAAACCCAGAGCTCAACCATTATGAACCACAGGATGACTGGAGGCAGGGGGCAACACTGATAATATTGCAGTGCCTTGGATAATATAGAACAGGAAGTCACTCACACAATCCTGTCAAAGCATGTAGGGTATTTGCGTGTATCCACGTCCAAACCATCCAATATTTTCACAAGGTGTTATTTGTGATACAAGATAGCTGTGCCCTTATTTGCAAATATCCTTGAAATATGGTTATTGCCCTTACTACATGCAAGTGGCTTAATAATCATAGGCATCCAACCAACAGCCCCATGGTTAAATTCAATAGAGTATCCTAGTTTATCTTTAAAGGCGGGTGACCCGATTAACATCTTCGTCCCCAATTTACACCATCAAAATCAAGATTTAGGTATCAGTAGAAAGGTCATATTTTATCCCAGTAAAATTTATGGCCCAGAAAATAAACAACTCCAAATGTGCTCAAAATACGGGCCAATTTAGTACATATTTTTGCTTCTTCCAACCAAATGTCTGGACCTATTGTATTCAAAATTTGTAATAAGATGTTTTGGTGATATGCTTCCATATTAGGGAGATAGCATCCTCTGAAAAATTGAACCATGATCGGGTCGCCCACTTTTAAATTTAACCATTATCAATTTCCAGCCTTTCTATAATGCACATTTAATTGTTCGATATAACTTACCTGTTTTAGGAATTCAGAATATAGAGCATCAGTAGAAGGTCCATCAAACATGCAAGATAAAAAAGAGAGAGACCAAAATTTGTTAGTTATTTATCAATCATAATTTTACTATACATAAAAAGAATAAGAACAAACAATAACTTTACTAAAAGATTATTGGAAGAGGGTATGCATAAAGTGCAATAATGCAGTACACTTAGGCCAGAAGTAGTGATAACTGCAAGTGTGGTAAAATTATTTTATCTATAATCAGGGGTTCCTATGTCCAACAATGAGCATTTCTAAATGCACATTTTTAAGGTGGGATGGGAGGAGAAAAATTCGAATTAAATGATATACCTAAACCAATATTCATAATTGACTCAATGGTCATCCATGTGTTATCAGCAGTGTTTTGCAGAGATAATTTTTGCTTTCACAGAATTCATCTCACAAAGACACCCACACCAATTACCACTATCAACTTCCTGGAAAGCATCCAGGATAAGGTGCAATGAAGGTGAAGAGCCCTAGTTGACTTATGATACACCATCACAGCCTCCTATACTAGATTCTACTGCTGTCTGGACTAGCTCTTACTTAGGTGAAGGTATTGAAAGAGGAACAGGGAGGCTAATATTTACCCAAGGCCAGTTCTGTTGTATCAGTTGGTTCAATCAATTGATACCAATTATAACCCTTTGTTGCCAATTAAAATTTGGACAGTTAATGGTGAATTTGTGAAATATAAAAGTTTCTAATTACACTGGCTGAGGCAGTTGTGCGCCTGAAAAAATAGGCGTGAATTCCCAAAATAACCAAATCCAATTGTCCAATGACCTTTGGTACTTTGACCAAAAGTTTCAACAGTGGGAATACTGTTATCCAATTACTAGAAAAAAAAAGATAATTTCAGTGAGAAATTTTAATGTTGCCAATTTTTCACACGAGAGGTTAAATTTGCAAATAAATTGGCCACAATTTATCTGTGAAAATGCAGTACGAAGAGTCCCGTTAGTCAATGTAGGAACTGTACATTGCAACTGCCTCATACACACGAGTTTGATCCCAACTTCCAAGTTACTTATATTCATGAAAACAAAATTTGAGATTGACAAGAACAATGATTTTTTTAAAGTCACTAAAACTACTAAACCTTGTTAGAATCTTTTTATATTATTATATCCATTTGCTGTTTCTGTAATGATATTTTGATAATGCACAGGGTTCCAAATATGTGCAATTCCATTGCTGCTGCTGCTGCTGCTACTACTTGCTATTAACTTTATTCTAACATAGGTTTCCTTTTTTGCCCCACACTCTTGTGATGTTGAACAACATAGCAAAAGAGAAAACAAAAGCCTAGAGATGGCAAATCTGCAGTCACAGACCGTCTTAATTATTATTAATATTTATCATCGTTTTTGTGATCCATGTTTAAAAGAAATGTATTCTTTACATTCACAAAATGATTGCATCTGGATTTACAAAAATAGCATTAGCCCCCCACAAAAAGGATTAAGTGATTGGCAATAGGCAAAAAAAAGAGGACAATAACCAGCGAGTTATCTGTCAGTATTAATACACACAACTCAGTCTCATAGTACATAGCATACATAGGCATGCTGGTTCCTTGCCAGATTTGGTTGGATAACTGGTGTACATGGGTATGTCGGTTTGCCTTGTCCGAACTGGTTGGATAACATGGGTGTACATGGGTATGTCGGTTTGCCTTGTCCAGAATTTTTTGTTGTATAACATAGTGTACATGGGTAATGTCGGTTTGTCCTTGGCGAATTTTGGTTGGATTGTCATACTGTAACAGACAGTCGTTCAGGCTTTGACTACGTTTGGTGGACAGAATGGGTGGGAAAATTAAGGGAAAAGATATCCTACTTAAAATACCATTTTCTAAGGGGAAATTGGTTGTGTGAACTGAATCTGAAATAAAAATGCATAATTATTAACTTGAAAATTTTTACCATAGCACTGTACAGGCATATTTCTGCCCGAAGTCATCAAATTGAGAAAAAATCGCCGCAAAAAAAATAAGTCCTTAAAAACTGGGACTCTCAGAGCTAAACAAATAGACAATTTGCTTCGAGGGAGGTCTTGGCTATAGCAAGTTATATTTGTTTAACCTTAAACCTCACAGTTTTGAAGGACTTTTTTTGTTGCGAAGGCCTTTATTGAATTGTTTCCCACCCTCCGAAATGTTAGGGGTAGGGGTAACATATTACTACTTTATTTTTTTACAAAAACTGTAAGGATTATTTTTTAATGTTTTATATCACTATTTAGCTATTGAATACTGAAAAAAGGACACAAGAAGGATCACTATAGCTCATACCATTGAGGAGTTATGCTTTTCAATCACAAAAGTGGGCGAAAAATTGCATTTTTTCCCAATCAATTGTCACCCTGACTGCCGACTTCTAACATGTTACAAAAATAAAGAAATAGCTTAGATCCCATTAATGATTTGATATTACAAATGTACCCGTCACATGATTAGCATAAAGAATTAGTCTCTCTAGATAGTTTTCATGTTCATACACTCAAGGAAATTAGCCAAGTCAAATTTTGTCACCCGAAAACAGCCATTTTTGCCTAAAATGGCCAAAAAACTGAATTTCTCAAAATCAGTGAAAAATATGGGGATTTACGTGCCAAATCTAGAAAGATATATGACATTTACACTTAGAAACATTTAAGTAAGCAAGAATTTGACGTTTCCCCATTAAATATTTTTTCACACCGATGTCCGACTAAACGTAAGTAAAGCTTGAACGCTGTCGCTACAGGGGTATTAGTTGAGTTATGCTTGCCCAGAATTGGTTGATGGACATAGGTGTACATGTAGTCAGTTGGCACGTGGTCCAGAATGGAGTTGGAATGACATCGGCTACATGGGCTTATGTCGGTTGCCTTGTACAAAAATTGGTTGGATGACATAGTGTAAATGGGTATGTCGCGTTTGCCTTGCCCAGAATTTAGTGGATGACATAGTGTACTGGGTATTGTTCGGTTTGCCTTGTCCAGAATTTGCGTTGGATGATAAGCTGTACATGGGATGTCGGTTCCTTGCCTCCAGAATTGGTTGGATGACATAGTGTACATGGGTATGTCCGTTTGCCTTGTCCAGAAATTTTTTTCGTGAATGCATAGTGTACATGGGTATGTCGGTTTGCCTTGCTCGAAAAATTTGGTTGGATGACCCTAGTGTTACAGGGTAGTCGGATTTGGACTTGTCAGAATTTGGTGGATGAATCGTGTACATGCGGTATGTCGTTTGCCTTGCGCCAGAATGGTTGCGATGACATAGTCAGTACATGCGGTATATTGGGTTTGCCTTGTCCAGAATTGTTTGGATGACATAGTGTACATGGGCTATGTCGTTTGACTTATTCAGAATTTGTTGGGATGTACTACAACAATAGGTGTGGCGGTTTGCCTGTCCAGAATGTGGTTGGAGTACATCTATTTTGAGAATCGGTAGCTTTTAGTAAAAAGAAAGTACCCTCTAGCATATTTCTTAACTCCCTGATAACCATCAATTCACTGCCACTCAAAGAAGGGTCAACACCCTTTAAAAATTATGCAGTGACTTCTCTTGAGGATCACAGGCTTAACATAGGTAAAGTCTGAAAAAGAAACACGTTTCCTCACACATCACACCTCAAAGATGTACCTATGTTGAATGAAATAAATAACTAACCATGTCGTTTTTTTCCCCTAAAAGATATCACCACGGGCATATTAATGCGACTGTCGAAGGTCGTTTAATAACAAAGAGACTTGATCAAGGACGAGTATTAAATGATGCCCGTGAGAACCGCGATCAAGTTCAACATCTACCCACTATGCCATCAGACAAGTCAAGAAACGAATGGGAACGTCGTTTTTCATCTAGATGAAGCAGCCTTTGATCACGGAGCATCAGATAATATCATATGCTGTGCTAGATAAATAAGTCATTCTGATGTGCTGAACTGTTGTTGTCTATGAGCATTGATATCATTACTATGTACGATTCAAAATGCTGTGACAATTGCCCTATTTCTTCTCTGAAAGATAATAACAGGCACTTCCCCAAGAACTCAATACTAATTACATATCCCTTTGAAACTCTTCATGTCTTTTCAAGATTGACATTTCTGCCGAGTTGAAATTAATCAACCCTAACAGGCCTAGGATCTTTGGGCTATTCCATATGGAATACAATGTTCAGCATCTCTATGGAAGGCACAATTGTGGAATGAGTATATGCCAACTCCCATATGGGGATACTGACTTAATGGTGAAACAGCCATCGGAATAGTTATGATCAATACATGATTGTCACATGAGATGATGTGACACCATGCATTGATCATGACTCTGACCATGGCCTATTCCAAATTAATTAAATACCCCATGTATGGAAAGCAATACCCAATTCCCACAGGTAGTGACTTACAGAAGGGGTAGCGACATTCATACAGAATTTAATCCATCCAGAATTGCCCTTTAAGATTTGCACATGAATGAGTAAGATACATACTGATAAACTTTGTCTGACCTAAAGAATGAAGTGATGTCATTCAGTCACGTCAGTTTACAAAAAATGAGGTGATTTAACACTGAAATATTGTATTTCCAAAGAAAAAACATAACACACCACAAACCAGGATTCCCTTTCCAAGAGTTTGCCCCACTTATATGTTGTCATAGATAAATGCGTTAGGTCTCTTGACATGCGAAAATAAAATTAAAAGTGCCAAACAGCGCGTCGAATCAGCCTTATAAGGTCAATGACTTAACCACATTTTATTGCATCATTTGTTGAATTTTCAAAGAATTAATTCACAAGAAATAGAACTTAGTACCCAAAATAATTTTTATTATATTAACCATGATTTATGTCGAAACCTGTTTTAAACAATTATTTAACTGACGTGAATGTTGTCAGATTTACATTCACAAACAAAATATTATGCTGCAAAAATATCACGGTGCTATTCGTGTTGCATTATTTCTAAACATACAATGAGCGTAATAAAACAAATACACGGCATAATTATCATAATCTGCTGAAAACTCGCCAAGAAAATTGACAGTGAATGAATGAATGATGCCCTAAAGGCCCAATGCCCCCAAACTAATGAAGGAGATAATAGACAATTTTACAATCTGTTGCCGATAACAGTAAACTGCGTGATCTCAGAAGATGGAAGTATGGAACCTGACCTTGACCTTGGTCCTTGACACTCTGACATCAGTTCACCATATTGTACCTTAACCCCAAGTCTGGTTCAATCGGACTTCATCTTTTCGAAGAAGACCTGAAAAATAAAAAATCTAACCGAAATCTAACCAAACTGAAACATACATGCGGACATGCACGCTATCGCAAAAATCCCCCTTCTGCTTTCCAAGACCGGATGATAAAAACGAATTGAGGTGGTCTTCCGTTTTAGACCATTTAGTGTCAAAATTATGTACTTCCGTTTGGACAACATTTCTTGTGGTTCATTTTAACAGGGAAATGAAAAAACAAAGATATTAATTATGACTTATATCTAGAAAACACCACAAGCAAATTTGATCATAATTATGGTTGTAATGTTTCTAGAAACTGCTACCGTCTCAATTTGCGTTGAAAGGGCAAAGGTGGTGTAGTGGCCAATGAGAACCGCAGGCTTGTTCTATTATGAATCATACCCAATTACCCTTGTCACAGATTCTCATTAAAATCATGCTATTGAGTGAACCTTTGCCCTACAAAGAGGATATTCCAAATACCTTAGCTTGTATGCCGATCATAATTATTCCAATTTCTTCCCCATTTTCAATTTTTATTTTAAGATAAATGGAACAAACAAACAATGTAGTATATGGCATATAAATGACCTTGTCTTTCAAACCTGGAAATCCTGGTTTGAGCCTATGCAATTTTACAGTGCTTCATTTTACTTCGGGGTTATCACAAGTATGGGCGGTTAATGGTGGACGACCATATTTTAGTGGTAATAATTGACACTATCTAAATTCTATATTCCATTTCCTGCATTTTTAAGCGCATAAAGTAGGCATGAAATGCACAAATTTTTTATCAAAATCTACCACCTACCCTATTCCATGACTATTTATTTTTCATGGTGAATATGTAGAATTAAACTCTGTGGCCAACCCAACCCCATCCCACAGGTGTCAACAAAATTTAAAGCCATCTCCATTACCATAAAAAGGTACACATTTAAATGGTATTTTCTTACACCCCCCCCCCCCCATTGGTGCCTGGTCTTCCATGGCAATTCAACTACTTACTTTGGAAGGATTTTTAATCGGTCCTTTCCAGATTAAAAAATCCTGCCCCCTCCCCAGGGCAATTTTTTTTGTTCAACAAATACCTGGAATTCCTGGCTATCCTTTCCATGAATTACCACCTCCCTGGATTCCAATACACTATCTTCCGTAATTTACCAGGAATTCCAACACTACCTTCCGTAAATTACCCGGAATTCCAGACACTACCATCCGTAAATTACCAGGAATTCCAAACACTACCTTCCGTAAATTACCTGGAATTCCATACACTATCTTCACTTAAATTACCCAGGAAATTCCAAACACTACCTTCCATAAATTACCTGGAATTCCAGACACTATCTCCGTAATTACCAGGAATTCCAGCACTACCTTCCGTAAATTACCTGGAATTCCAGACACCATCTTCCGTAAATTACCAGGAATCCCAGACACTATCTTCCGTAAATTACTGGAATTCCAGACACATCTTCCGTATTATCACCAGGTTCCGAACCTACCTTCCGTCAAATACCAACCTGGACTACCAAATGAAAAAAACCTGAATTCCCAGAGGATTAGGTGAGGGGTAATAAGAGGGCAACTTGTCATCCTTAATAAAATTGGGAAATTTTTAATTCTATTTTAAATTTCTGGAATTCCCATCAAATAATTCCAAACAAACTCGGAAATTTTTCAATAAAAATATAGTAAGGGAACAGGCTATTTTTCATTTTCCCAGAATTTTTTTAACAAAAAAAAGCAAAAAAGCCTGGAATTCCATCATCCTCTATACCTTCTTAAGTTGAAAATATTGATTTTTTCCGGAAATTTCCTCTGAAAATCGCAAAAAAATGGAATTCCATCACCCTCTATACCCATTAAAAAGAACGATTTTTAGGTTTTGGTGGGCATGGTTAATCATGTTAACAAGAAATTAAATTGCTTTAGATCAAAACTACACACATCCATAACTGGGTAAATATAGATGGAGAGTAAGTGCAGTGGAATATCACTGTTTGACACGAGCAAATGCAATTTACGCAGTGTGATGATACCACACGATGACTTTGGTCTCCTTGGATTGAAACAATTGTTTTCAAGAGGGGTGCAATTATTTAAACGAATGAAAATGAATGATATAACAATAGTTTAGAATGGCGGTAAAAAGCAAATGTTACATAATACTAAATAAGAATGAGAATAAAAGATGATACTTTATTTTGGCCATCTTAGATGGTGTCATAATAGCTGGGCATCCAATATTTTATTGTGGTGGATGCCGACTACAATTCGTCGGGTGTATTACATAGTGACGGATGTTAAACAAAATACAAATTTTTGTTTCTGAGAAAATCGCATTTGAAAAATCGCGAACTCTAGAGGATCCGTACACATCCCCACATACAATTCAAACAATCAAATCCGATTAAGAAACGAAATCAACTGAAAATTTATTTTAGCTAATATTCTTGAATTCTTACTGATTAAAATGGATGTAATACATTGGAAAAGTTAACCATCATATCCGTCACACCAAAAAATACGCAAAACGGCGATTTTGTTCATGACATAGTGATGGATGTTGAATTTTCCCTATACTACAGCGTTATTCAGCATCCGTCATTATGGAAAACATCAATCGGCGTTTTCTGAACATCCGTCAAACCAACATCCGTCATCGCGAATCTGCTCAAATCGGTTTATTACATAATGACGGATGTTGAGTGGATTGCAGCGATTCACCGCTTTGAACTCTTAATATAATATAAATTTCTACTAATATCGATAATTAAAAATTAATTGCACATTTTGCTTGTGTCAGTTATAAATTTAAGATGAGAATATTTACTAACAAAAGTATTTAAAAAAGCCTTGGTGGGAAATCAAGTATACACTTCTTTGACAGAGGGTTCAACATCCGTCACTATGTAATACACCAAAGTCCCTGTTACGTAACATACGTCAAAATTGCAAAATTTCTAATTAAGATTATTAATTAATGAAGTACTTGCAAGGTTCGGCACTTGGCATGTTTGAAGATTTTGGTATTTAATACCATTTCCCTTAATTTCGTAAATATGATAAAAATTCAACATCCGTCACTATGTAATACACCCGACGAATTATATCATGTAATGAGCCAATCAGAGATACTGTAAGAAAGGTCCTAGACCTCAGGGTGTTAAGTAGAGTGTAAACATACTATATGAAACTGACCCCTACTGATGTTGTTCAGATGGAGATCAAAATAAGATCAGATAAACTAACTGGAAGCTATTTCTATTTATATTAGAGTTTGCGCCTGTGTGGACAAGATCCATGTTAACAAATTCAACCTTTACCTAAGACAATTTACCATGAAGAGAATTCTGCAGTAGTATGCTGACCCAGAGCACTCCTTGCCGGGTAATACATGACAACAGTCTGAATTGAGCTTGACCTTATGACCCCAGTGAGATAACACTTCAAAGTTAAAGTCATTTGTCATTTATTTCATATCAATCAGCTGTATTGCTCTACATTTTCTCATACTTAGAAGCTTTTTAATATTTCAATAATGAATTCCATAGACTTAACAAGCAGTCTGGATGAAGAATATCCTTTGTACATGAACATCTATCTAACTTGCACATTTATATAGCACTAGTTGTGCAAGCTACTCAAAATACTCCAAACAGGGAGAAAGTCAGATTAATGAAAACTAGTGTTTTATTCTCAGTGCATAAAATCCTACTAGTCAAAAGCATGTCACAACTTTCCTAAATCCTGTAAGAAAACTAGGCCACAGACCAAAGGGATTTTCAACTAATACTGTTCATAAACATATGAACAGATGTGTGTTGTTTCTCCCACAATTTTACAAACAGTGAAGACTAACATGACATTGTAATATGAAACATTTCTGTCTGAGACTAATACACCTGAAATAAGTCTGAGTTTCAGCTGACCACTGTACAATTTAAGTGGCTATTAAGGCAATTGGCATGACAATTTTTGTCAGGAAAAAGCAAAGTGGCTAGCATATAGTGAAAGGGAGGCAGTGCTTGCAGCATTCCTAAAGGGGGCCACACTGCCTGGGTTCAAAAGCTATCAAAAGCAGCCCAAAGTGTTGTAGAGAATGGCAACACTACACAGAAAGCCACCAATCACTTTTGGAAGTGACCAAAAGCAGCTCAATAGTCTGGTTAATGTGCTATGTCAGTATATCTATATAAAACGTAACTACCACCTACTTCATCCACAAGATCAAAAGTAGTTCAATTACGTGGCTTAAGTCACAGTAGTGTCAGTGATAGTCTATTGAGAGGGAACACCACCATGTGGTTTGGCAGCATAATCAGCTAATAACAAGAGAGATTCTGCCTCCAAGTATTAACATTGAAAAATCAATAACATTACACCAGTAGTAACATGTGTAATTACACATTACCAAGGGCAATTAGTTTCCCGATCAAACAAAGTATGCAGCATCATACCTGCTATCTACTGCAGATAGCAACAATCTGTGACTGTCAAAAGATTTAAGGGCAATATGTAATCATTTACAGATTTTAAGGGTAGTATTTTCTTAGAAAAAGGGGTCTTTTCCTTTTAAGATACTACTATTTTCATGTGGATAGGATCAAACTTTGAGCAAAGATGACATGGAACTTCAAAGGTTTACAAGACACATAGCATGACAGATATCAATGACGGTAGAAATGAATGACTATGGTTCTTTACCTTTTACTGAGGGCACTGACTTAACATGTGACCTTGTGCAAAACGGAACTGCATATTGATGAGTTCCAAAGCCATGTCTGGCACCTGCATCTGCTGTTCATGTTGTTGTGTGTCTTCGTCTACTGTAGACAGCAAAATTTTGAACACCCTAATATTTTTCTAGAATATAATACACTATGACTTACAATAAGCTCATCTCCCAAGGACACAGTTCAGTGGGTTGTTCTTGTACATACATTGACATGAACTGACCCTGTGTGATCTGGGTATCATATATCATACCCAAAAAAACCAGGGTGTATTTTCTAAATATATTGGTGAATGAAAGCTACTGAACTGTGCCAAGGGAATTGAAATTTTACTAGCTCATAGTGATAGCTGTGCGAAAGGATTTGAAGAGAAGCTTCAGAAAAAAACACTAAAATTATATTGACAGCATTAAACACCTTTTCTCACTTTTTGATCATTACAAATGAATCTATTTTGACACAATGTCAAAAACAACAAAAGACAGGGAGAGAATTTTTTTCAGATAGGCAGATATTTCTCAGAGAAAGAACTGGTTAATGTTAACAAGTGTAGGAGATTTTAAAGGGATAAATAGCACTGTAGCATCTAGTGCGCCCACTGAATAGGTCTATTACGGTAAATTTCCCCAAAGAATTTCTCCCCTTTTTCACATATTGCTCCCTTGACATTTGGGAACATGAGAAAGCTTTCAGAATGGGTGTATTTCTACAGAAATTTGAGCTAGAAATGTTCTAAAGAATGAAATAGCCAGGAGATTTGGGAAGTTGACATCCAAATCTCTAAATTGGTACTGTATTTCAAACCTGGAACGCTGCAGGCAAAATCAAGCCATTCTTCTCTCTTACTTTACAGTTTTTCCTATCAACTCAAACTGTTAAATTTAACTGAAAATGCACATGGATTTGAGAGGAATTCTTTTTATATGAATACCCTTTTATCCTTGTTTCAGTTTGAACATTTGAAATGTGACCCGCATAAAATTTAAAGATCAGAGACAAATTAAGCGACCAATTCTGTATCTTATTCTCATCTTGCATGTGTGATTCGAGTGTGAACTTGGTTATGGTAGTTTTCCCACTTTTTTTGATGAAAATTAATTGCAAATTCCCAATTGTAGAACAATTAACCTGAGAAAGCCATTTACTTGTTGTTTTGGGTTAAATAACAAGGTCAACAGTAAGCGTGTCACATACAAAACGACTGTATATAAACAACACCTTCAAGACTTCATCTTTAATACCGGGTGTCTGTCTGTCTGACGGCATCTATTTTTTCTCCTCGGAGACCGAGGGTTTTACAGTTCCGAAACTTCTTGGTGGAGGGGGTCCACCTTGACCAAACGAGACCGATTTGTTTGTATTGGGTTAGTGGATCAATGTCCTCAGGGGTCTTCTAGTCAACGATGTCAAAGTATGGTAAACATTGGTGTATGACATGAAACTTTGAGGGTGGGTCGATTGTAGTTGATGCCGGTTTCATTCATAGTACATAATACTTTGCTAAACATTTTCCCTACAACTACTAGCTTTTGTAGCTATACTGATTTGTTAATCTAACAACTGCGCAACCAAGGGACTGTTACTACTCTCCTGAAAGACCTTGGATAGCAGTCATTGGAAGAAAAATGAGAGCAGCTCATCTGTCCCTGATGTACAGATCGTCAGCGATGAGAATATCATCCCCAGCGACCGTTAGCTAACCCAAGTTTACCACCCTGACTGTTCTCGTCGCAACAATTCTAAAGCTTTATTCATACAAAACCACAACACGGTCTATTTCCCACCACCATATTGACATGGACAACCTGATGAACCACTGTCCAAAGCTCCAAGTCTCCAAGTAATCAAGCAACTAATTCAGTAAAAAGCAATACCCCGCCCCCGCCAATCTTGGCTTTGATACTCTACTAGCCGGGAGTGCCGACCAAGGGGTACAAATATTTGAAGGGGGGTGTGGGAAGGTGTGGGAAACGATGTAAATTCGGTTTTATGTGTTAAAGATAAAGTTTTTGTAGGATCACCATATGTGACTGAATGCAAAAAACTGGTTGCATGGTGGGTGGACCTCATAACAAAAAAAAAAAACCCCTCTGACTTTTGATGTTGGTTTGGAAATACACACTTGGTTTGTTTTCATAAGGACTGTAAAAGTGAAATTTTTCGCGCTACATTATTTCGCCTTTTCGCGCACATCTGAGCTAGCGCGAAATTGAAAACCTGTCGAAAATGTTTATTTTTGTGTGTAGGTCTATGTAGGATAAGCTGAAAAGAGCGAATTTAAAAACAAGCAAGATGTTAAAAATTGCTGAAACGCGAACAAAATTACAAACGCTCGAAAAGTACACTTTTACAGTAAATTTGCTTATGTTCAGGAGAGATTAGATCAAAGGATAATTATTTTTTCATTTACACCACTTGTACAGCAAATTAAAAGCCATGACATAACATACCTAGTTGTTAACAGAGTCGAATCATTAAGCAATATTAGCACATTTTTTTGAAGAGCGCCCCCAATTTTTCACAATTTGGGTAGATTTTTACACCGGTTTGGATTGGTAACTGGCTAGTAAACTAACTATACCTGTGAATGGTTAAAAGCCTCGAAACTGTCTATGTGTCAGAACGAAGGAATTTTGGTAGTAGAATAATTATTATCGGGGATCCCCGAAATAATTCACGTGCTGCTGGAACGGCCTTCAATGTGAATAAGCCGTGAAATACGCCGATGTCCGTGTCTACCTCTCTCCATTAGTTGTTTTAAAGAGAGTAGTTCAGGCAAGTCACGTTAGAGGTTATTTTCTAGAGGTGACACTATTTCATTCATTGTGGACGGACATAAACGTAGCATTTCCACGCTGCCGTTAAGTCCATTGGGATCCCAATTCTAATTACAAATCGATATTTTGTGATAAATACGGCATTTTTTAGCATTCTCGTTCGCAGGTATATTTTCCTAGACAGTTACCAACGTAACTGTGCAACATTATCAAATTTGAAAATTGGGTTTTTTTTTTTTTAAAAATTGCTAATATTGCTTTAACCAATTCTCATTGACGTCGCAAATGTAAACATGAACATGTCTTCATAAACATGGTATTAAAATCGATAACCACCTCTAGTGACTATGTAGTGATTTACCCTTGGACAACGACAATTGTTTGAATTTGAAAGGGCCACTGACGTCACCCCTAACCACTTTCAAACACAAACCGGTTAAAGTTGCAATGAGAGATTTCAAGTCATCCCTTTTTTTCTGTTATATTGTTTAGATTTCATATAGAATTAAGATGCTCATGATGTCCCTTCCTCCTTTTATTGGTTACAGAATAACTTAAATGAAAAAACAAAGGTGATTTGTATCTCTTATATTTAAAAGAATACAGACCTGAATTTCGTATTTGCTCCTATACAAAATTAAAGAAATTTTACATTTTTTTTATACCACAGAAATCGTTCTCAGCTTAATCCTTATTACAGATGGGTTTTTTGATATAAAGCTTTACACCAGTGTCAAAAGATATAATTTTATTTTTGTAGGGAACCTGTTATTTGAATCTCTCATTGCACCTTTAACTCCCTGATGTCTACCGGCCATTTTTATGGTGTATGACATTGGTTAATGAATGTAAATAGCATCAAGACCAGTTAAGAAAAGCTTTAATAAAAGTTTGTAGAGCGTATAAAAAGCCTATTTTGATTGGCTCCTATATGTTGTATCATGTATATCATGAATGAGCCAATCAGAGATACTGTAAGAAGGTGGTAGCCTCAGAGGGTTAACGTAAAAGGTGGAAGACCTCAGGGGGGGTTAAGTACAAAAATCGATGCCCGCAATTGTTCTTTTCCACAACGGATATGATAACAGGAGTAAAATTTTTTTTTTTTAATTAGTTTATTTATTAATTAGTTCTTGTTTTAGATTAAGTTGAAAAAGTGACGCCCAAAAGGTGTATACTAGAGTCGGGGACAGAATTAGGCGACCATTTGCGCTCTGTCAAGGCTTGTCAATCAGCATGGTGTGGATCGTGATTGGGTTGAATGTGCAGTATGGACGCGCTGTTCAACAAAAATAGATTAAACCATCAAAACATGCCGTCTTGGTCGGGTTTTCGACGCACCTACACCTGATTCATACGTAAACTTTCTGTTTCAATAAGTTTACAGATGTCTACAGATTTATTCTTTAAACCTACATTGTTCTGTACCGTCAATTACGTCAGACTTGCAATTGGTTGCTTATTCTGTCCCTGACTATAGACCAATATACGAACCCTAAGTGACCCCTAGATGACGTTTGCGCCTTCTCATCTGTACCCCCCAACATAAGACCAACTGGTCTAAATGTATAAGCATAACCCGTAATGAACTTGATCCATTAAAAGTTACAGTAAGTTGAAAAGGTGTCAACCAAAGGTGGATAAAAGTTTTGACAGACAGACAGGCCAAACAGACTGATGGTCACACAACCCAGTCGATCAAGTTGCCGACATAAGGTCTTTTTGATTTGCAATTCGGACAACCTAAATGTTTCCACAAAGCCATGTCTATGGTTCAGTTCCTCCTGTTACAATTGTTTCATGAAGTGGTTCAAACTTTGGTGAGACACAAACTCACACTTTGCCTTTTTCACATTGTTTTGAGAAATAAACGTCAGGTTTTTCATAAAATCGCAAATATTATCCAAGCATATTGTACATCTAATTAGTTTTACAATTCCAAGAAGTAATAAAATAACATATAGCTCAACCAGCATCTGCAAATGAAGTATTGAACTCTCTTGGTCTTCATTCTCATCACTTACATAAAACAAAAAGTCAGGATCAAGATACACTTTGCTTTACAAGGATTAGATGAATACAAAACTAGGTTACCTACCAGGAAGACAGATCAGAAAGGACTCTAAAAGGTCAAACTTCTTTTGTGCCCGTAAGCAAACCTGCATTTTTAGAAGCTTAAAAACTGAGAATAATCATCGCATAAACCGACACGACAACTTGCCCTCCAGATCCGTTCGCAAACTTATTGCACTCCACTAAGTAGTTAATTTCATAAAGTATATACGGTTACCAAAATTGTCATTAGAGATGAACCCCGCTTGTATTGCTTGCCAGAAACCAAGGTAGATTTCCCATGCACGTCCCATCTATGGTAAAACTTTTAATCCATCAGGGTATGACATCCTCTCTGTTAGATAGTACCCATCTCAAGTGTTTTAGGCATGGGTCAGAAGGGAACGAACACGATCTTGATATTCAATGGATATATCGATGTGACTGGATGCTTATGTTCCCACGTACCCCCTTTAGGTCATCGCAAACAGCTTACTTTTCACTGGGTCTAATTGGAGATACTTGTTTTGTAGTTTTTCTTGACGTGGCTTTTCCGCACAATGCTTGACAAGTCAGGAAAGTAGAATGGGTTGCTCTGTGGAGTATTGGTGCCCTGGCAACTGGTGTATTAATCCTCCTGTTTCCTCCATTTTTTCCTCTTTGCTTTCTTTCCAGTTCTTCTTTCTCTTCTTTCTCTTTGAACTTTTGCGGTATGTGACCCAGTAAAGGTTCAGGAGACGGACCTGTGTACACAAGAATGGAGTGCACATATCTCTTTGAAGTGCTTGGGCCCGACTTCAACTAGTAATATTTATATTCGAAATACCCAATATTAAAGTGTAATTTAGGAAGGCAAAAATGGGCTTGCAGCCCGACATAACAGCTACATTATTACCTTCCACCATCTAGGTCACTAAAATATAGTTAACTTACAGCACATGCAAAATATGAACTGGTCTAATTATTACATAAAACATGGAACAACCAAATCAAAAGGAAATTAACTGTTGCTACCCAGTTATCCACCCGTACAGAAAGAGATAAATTGAAGTAAAGTTCTACTCATGTTAGCCAGAGCAGGGCTTGAACCCACAGCCACGGCATGTGGGTTAGTCCTATAATCACTGGTTCCCACGTGCACCAGGTTAGTGCGTATTCCCTTTAGAACACCTTTTAAATATAACAATAATTTGTGCTGCTGGAAGAGTACCATGAATACAACCCCGCTGATTGGTTCCCACAATTAACTCGTCCACAACCCTCCTCGTTCCTCATCATTCCCTGGATAATAGTTCATTTTGGGATTAATTAGACTAGGCTTTACTTTATCTCATACAGGGTAGGGCTGGTCAAGAATCCAAATTTTAGCGAAAACTGAAATCTGTACGGAAATTTTGAATTTTTAAATATTGTCAAGGACATATTTTCTTAATTCAACTCCACTTTAAGTTTAAAAAAACGGAATAACGGACAAGGTCGCATGTGGGTCATTGGAACAACCAGACTGACCCACATCAAAAAAAATCTCCAATTTGGTTTGTGGTTTGCAATCCGTATTGCTGTAAATTCTTTTGATATTTTTTGGGTGAGTTTGCTATATTGATTTTGAATGAGGCTTTGGCTGCCATCATCTGCTCATTACTATATCCAGTCCAGCCCAGTCATAATCCTAATCCAAATTCAGTATCCTATTGCCATATCATCTGATGATCCTAATTGAGTCTCTAATCCTAGTAATTAATCACTTTCCAAATATGATCGGTTACTAAGGATTCTTCTATCTTCATTCTTATCACCAAAAAGAGCCCGGACTTCATGCATCCCTGGTGTTTAGGACTAATTTTGAAAATTATTTAGATTAGAAATACAAACACCATTTCTCTGGGGTAGACATGACATTTTTTAAATAACCCTGAAAATTTTAAAGGAAAATAAGTTCACTGCTACATCCTGATTAACACAACAGTCCAAGCAATATTTCTAGTTTTGAACTGAGACAGTGTGTTATCTGCTATTTTGACACAACTGGGCACTACCACAAACCACCGGATGTTACAATTCTCGGTTGATTGGTTCATTATAGGATACAACATGAGAACTCATCCAAATAGTGTTTTCTATATTCAATCCACCATATATCTGATTGGCTATTATAGGATAACACCTTCACTAACCAATAAATAGTGCCTTAATGCCAAAAAGAGGCGGTAGCTGCCGAAGGTTTCACATCGACAATAAAGGTGCAGATGATATTTTTGAGAAGTCGGAGATATAGGGCTGTGATCACAAAAATGGCCTCTTTACAAGTTCAGAAAGCACAGCCACTTTATATATATTGACTTTTATCTTTATCTATTGTTGATTCCATGGTCATAACTTTTGACAACATATAAGAATTCTACAGACCTTTACGCTATTTCTATACATTTACTGTATCAGTCCATTTGGTCATTTGAGAATTGGTGGGTTATTTATGAAGATTATTTTTTAGCTGTGGGCAAGCATTAACAGGTAGCTGCAATTCTGACATTTACCGTATAATATTTCTCTCAAAGGTGGGGACTGAAGCAAAGGATGCACTGAGTCCATCCCACAATGCACCAGTTTTTAGAAATTTCTTCTCACTGAGGTCATGTGCTCCCACAAAAATCATATTCTTAACACTCACAAAAAAATCCCTGACTTTTACACTCATTTTAGCCTACAAAATGCAAGTACTTATGTAATTTTTATGATCGTGAAATGTCTTGTGGTTCTTAAAACTTTTTTAGGCTAAGCACCGACATGTGTTTCATACAGTAGAGTATAAGCATATTGCATTGCATTATGGGACTGATTTAAACCACCCTCTGGAACTGAAGTATCAGAGATGATCACGGAAAGATACGCACCAATAAGGGCAGGGTTTTAATATCACTTCAGCCCAAAATTATGACATCTATGGTGATTAATAAGTGGGTGTTCATTTTCAAATTAACTAAACATATTTCTCTCTTTCTAAAACTATTTTCCCCATTCTAGTCATAAACATGGACACCTTTATTTATGGGTACAAATTTGCATACCTTCACACATCATACACTCCTTGCATACTTCCACAACAGCTATACAAAGCTTCCAATTATGATTTGCATTTGGGGAATATGTTTGGGATTTTGTCAGCTAAAAATTGTTAGCTGGAATAGAGAAGAAAAGTATTTCTTCAACCTTGGGGACTTTAATCTCTCAAAATACACAATTCCCTACAGCCAGCAGTTTGCAATAACCTCTTTATCCATCCTTGTACCATCTTCACTTTATGTAAGGTGTAGAGGTAATCCTCTTTCGCACAGAAACACTAATGCATGCTGAACCACCACCGTGTAAAATATGAATAAAAATGCTGCGTACGCGATGCACATACATGGAAACGGCAAGTTCTCACCTTTCGCTAAAACAAAGACAAAATGCGACAGGCGGGAACAAGAGCGCCGGTTCAAAAGCACCCGATACCCTCTGGGTGTGATGGATGATGGGCTCCAAAAATAAACCCCCTGGAGGGGAGTGCTATAGATACCACTTTCTCCGTCATTCTGCTATGGGAGACAGGCATAATGAAATTAAAGGGAGCCCAAGCAGTTTGGGGTTTCCAAAATTAAAGGGGCACTCGCGGGTGGTGGCCATGCATGGGTTTTCAAGTTGATAGCGATTGGGTGCCATGTAATAGTACAAATGACGTTGTTGTCTTGCTTTAGGGGAGAGAGTTAATTAGATTACGTAAAGAGTGCTGGGTAAGATTTCACAATTAAAGGGCACCAAGCGATTGTAATTGTGGGTTTATGAATCATGCAAGGTGTGCACTTGCTGTAATGTCAGAAATACATAGACACATTTGATACAGTATCCTTTTTCTAAGACCTGATTTTTATTTAAACTTGACAATATGGATTCAACTTTGTACAAGCTCCCTTACGAAAAATCATATTCTGGCTATCAATGGCTCCTAATATTTTGATGTACATACGACATCCATAATGTGTGTCCACTGCTACCCACAAAGTTCAAACACAAAGTTCTGGGTTTTTTTTTAAAGAATTTACTCTTTGCATTGTATAGTGACTTGTGTCATTTAAAAGCTATTCAAGCTCCAGATCTGGAAAAAAGCAACATATGGCATTTTTTGGAGGGGGAATGACTGACTTACTAAAACAAAGCATCCTTCCTTAGATGCTGATCAGAGGTGCTGATATAGGTAATTGCCATTATAACCCCTAGGGCAAGAGATATATATAATATGCAAGTTTGCAAGTTTTAACAGGAAATTTGATTATCTGCTTTTGACAATTAATACTACAATTCTTTAAGGCCAATAACGATGATGTTGGCGTGTCATTTTTTTTTGCAAGCAAGAAAAAAATACAGCATTCAAGGAATGCATGTGTCGTCTGCCGTCGCAGTTTTTGAATGGGGACAAAGGTCACAAAATCACCCACATGTGGGACACTACCCAAGGACCATTGTATCTAAGTGTCATGAAAATTCATTCGACCTTCTCCGATTCGACATAAACCAAGCAATTTTATAATTCTGATCTTTTTGCGATCTTTTTTTGGGCCACAAAGGTCAGATGAGGTCACCAACATGTGGGACACAACCCAAGAACCATTGTATCCAAGTGTCATGAAAATCGATCAACATATGTGGATACACCAAGTAATTTTATAATTCTGACCTTTTGGGGCCATAAAGGTCACATTAGATCACCAACATGTGGGACACTACCCAAGGATCATTGTATCCAAGTGTCATGGAAATTGATTGATGGAATACACAAAGCAATTTTACAATTCTGACCATTTTGAGGCCATGACCTCTAGATGACCATTGACCCCACTCATGAGCGGGAAACTGTGGAGCGCTACCCAAGGACCGCCACATGCGAGTGGCATGAAAACGTGTGCATATATATATATATATATATATATATATATATGCGGAAACAGCAGGCAATTATGTTTATGGTTAACATTTGGGTCAACATTTTTATCACAGACACACAGATACACAGACAGACACACAACAAAAGCAATCCTTATGTACCCTCTTGCAGACGACACAAACACACCCCACAAAACATGCACACTCCACACAGAAAAAGGCCAATAAAAAAGGACAGCATCAATATCTTCCACCAGTTTGATTCCTGCCGACCTAATCTTACAGCACTCTGTGGAATCTCAGCTTAATTCCTATGCAGCACGCAAACATAGATGTCGGCCATTTGCGTGAAGCATACTAGTGGAAGACAACAGGCAAAGTATCAGTTTTCATCTCACTGAAATAGATCAAGGAGGATTTTGCCTTTCTTTACCTTTCCAAATGTTCCCAGTATGCCTGTATGTGTAATACAACACACTTCTTGTTTGGGTTACTTTTCTCCTTCCGTACATTTTTTTCCCTTTTCATAGTTTTTCCTTTTACTTCTTTTTCTTCGTATATTACAGTATGATCAGAGGTTACTGCGTTGGCCCAATTTCTGCAGAAGGCAGATGGATTTCTGTGTATTCAATTAAAACTGCAATGAATACAGACGCAATCGTACCAGCAAAACAAATTTCTACAGCAGGGTACTCCGGTAATTTTAGATATTCTTTGCACTTTGTTTGTTTCAAACTGGAAATGATTTAACCAGTAACAGAGACATAATATTGTCATAAAGATCACATGCAGCAAATCTGCAGAGTTAATGAAAGGGATATTTTTGCAAATTAAAAATAGAATTCCATAAGTTAAAGTAGCATTCTAACAACAATGAATCATCATGAAGAAGCAGGAACTGACCTCTTTGCAGTAATAAATATTTGGGAATTTTATAAACCTTTCATGCACAGGCTTCTTAAAGGTATAGACTATTCATGCTCCATCATTTTTTAATTAAGGCAAGGCTTTGGTGGCACGGCACAACTGACGATTATACCCAATAGCCCTTGTTTGATGCGCTTATTTTAATAATAAAATGCATTTATATGGCACTCTACAGAGAACAAAGTGCCTAACAAATACTTAAAATACAAAATTCTATTTCCTCTACAGCCCATTATTCAAACACGATCTTTGATTGGTTAGTTTCCTGCCCATTATTCTGCAATGGGTCGCGATTACGCCCTAATGCCTGATGTAAAGCGCTCATTCTTTTCGGAGCGTCACCACCACTATAGGCGCACACACGACCATTTACGCAGAGAAGACAGGGCGCGCGCTGTAAAGAAGTAAACAACTGTTATATTTTTAATCACAATTTGCCAGTTTTTTGGTTATTATTTTATTTAATTTGGGTAATAGAAAAGATGTCCATGTTTATGCCGAATAATGTGTCCTCGGCAGTAAAAACATTTGCATAATGGGTCTCGGCTTCGCCTCGCCATTATTCATGTTTTTACTTGCCTCGGACACATTCTTGCATAAACATGAACATCTTACCCTTTATTTCTTCATATACAACATGACATACAGCATAATAAGAAAAACTAACAAATCCAAAGTAAACAAAAATTTTAAACATCAGGAAATAAGTATGTTTTCAGGAGCCATTAAAGTCCACCCGTGGAAGGTGCCTCTCTAATATTAACAAGAAGCTTGTTCCACAGCCTAGAACCAATTACGTAAAATGATCTGTTGCCAAATCTATGCTTGGTATGTGGAATAACAAGTGTGTAACATCAGAAGACGACCGTGGTCTTCGTCTTGTACCATCAGAATTACTACCTAACACATTATACAATTTTAGACCATCAGTAAGGTATGATGGAGCCTGTTCATGAAGAGACTTATACACTTAATTTTGTATCTGATATGTTCCTTAACAGGCAACCAATGAAGAGTGATCAAAAGTTGTGACGAACTCTGGTCACGACCTCACTTTCGTCACAAGATGGTCATGGCATAAATAGTGTCTATTGACTATTTTACAATTACCATAATGCATTGCAAACTTTGCTGATTTCAATGAACTTGGGACTTGAGCATTGAGGAGAAGCTAATGAGAAGTGATTACAAGTTTCTCCTCTTTTGAGGAGTCCAAGCACATTGAAACCAACAAAAAATTGCAATGCACTTCATGTTAATTGATCTGCAGCAACAAATTCTTTTTCAAACTGAACACCTTCCCCCAATAATGTGTTCAGCAGTATTTTATCAAGCTTAATTTGGATGATCAAGGACTTTACAACATCTTGAATGGCTGTGTGGTGGAATCAACGTGGCACCAAATCAACTAATAGCCTTTTTTAAGTGTTTGAAATTCACACTATAATAATGGTTCCCTCAGAAGAACAAAAAAATTAAAAATCAATCTCTTGCAGACATATCTTTATATTAACCACTTTGGGTACTTAAAGCCTGAATGTAAATGTTTTGCTACTATATGTGAAAGCACATGACAACTTCTTCAATTATCGCAACATTTCACAGCAACTCAGCAGGCATACAGACCACTATACATCAAGTATCCATAAATAATCCTTTCCACAGTTTCAATGCAGAGCATTGACACATGTTTACTTATCGTCACAGTAAAATGATCTCCCTTTGGTAGTTTAATGGAGTGCATTGTTAATTAAACAAGGTCTTCACGGTGCCCAGTGATACTTAAACATGCTACTACAGGGCTTTGCTAACATGTGTGAGATACACATCAAGAGTGAATACAAAATGCTATCTACTGAAGATAGCATTGAGAATATTGCTACTTGGGCTTCAGCACACTTTTTTTTGGTCAAAACCTACAGCAAATCTCTTTAAGTTTTCTATAGTGCCATATGATCCCCATACCAAATCTACCCATGGGGAGAAAATATATGGGTTTCCAAATTGACAAAAAATATATTAGCTTTTGTTTTAAAGTGGGTGACTCAATCATGGTCTGATTTTTTATGTTTTCCATGTTTCTCCCTCACATTGAAGCATATCACCAAAAACATTTAACTCAAATCTTGAGTCGGTCCAACTGTCCAAATGTGTACATTATCATGTTTTGGGGAGTCCATGTGTGTGAAAATATCGGATCCAAAACATGATAATGATAAAATTGGATGATTTACGCCCAATATTAATTGGTCTCGCTATGAGTTTTAAAATATTTTTGCACTCATAGCTCGACCAATTAATTTGGGCTTAATCGATCCAATTTTATATCAAAATTGGCCCATTGGACTGAGTGTGTTACTTATCATGCAGGTATTTTTCGTATGTATCCATGTGCTACAATCTTGTTCAAAGTCCTTGGAACACCTGTTAATATTGGCAGCTATGAAAGTGATAATAGGTTTGAAATGCATTGTAACTATAACTTTCTTTCCCCCTCCCCATCCCCTCCCAATCAGTGTTGAAAATAATATGGTGCGAGATTGCTCAAGTGTGTCGTGCTCATGCAACATTGAAATGAGGGGGCGGGAACCAAATATGCACAAAGTGTTCCAACAATTTTGAACAAGATTGTAGCTTATACGCAAGCACTTACAATCAACGCTCGCGATCATAGCTGCGACCACTGAATATCGCACTGACATCACAGACTTGAGGAAGATAATGCACACTATAAGTCCTATACTGCCTGATGGAGTTTGTTACAAATAGACAGAATAACACAGAAACCCAATGACCTGTAAAGCTGCTTCTGCACCTGAAAATGTCCCCTCCCTTTAATCAACCAGAGCCTTATTTAATCAAATACTAATACACTATGCACTACATATTACATGTCTTACCTTGTTATGCATGCACACTAGATTCATAACGCTTCTTAAAATGGTCAAGAGGTTTGCGTAACTTTTCTTGTTTACCATAATCAAGATGTTGAGCCCCTGTAGGCATTTACAAGAGTTCTCATATATTTCACTCTTAAGGAGAGATCATATTCTCCTTGCTGACAGCATACAATTAACCCTAAAATGAAGTGGTCTAAACACTGTTCGTAAGAACATTGACCATCATCTTTATAAAATACACTGATTTGTAATCACAGAAAAGACAATTTTTTTTGGAAAGCACGTGCCTAAAAAATACATCGGTCCTCGGACCGCTTGTGTCGCCTGCCGTCGCGGTTAGTGATAGGCCTAACATGACCTTTGACCTTGATATGTGACCTTTGACCTCAGCAACAAATGAGGGATCCCATGTTGCACCTATGATTCAAGTTTGGTTCCAATTAAAAAAAAAAAAAAAAAAAATAAAATGAAGTGGTCTAAACACTGTTCGTAAGAACATTGACCATCATCTTTATAAAATACACTGATTTGTAATCACAGAAAAGACAATTTTTTTTGGAAAGCACATGCCTAAAAAAGTGGGCAACTAGGGAACCACGTTCCCAGGAAATTTTGCTATTTGGAGGGAAATTTTGCTATTTGGAGGGAAATTTTGCTATTTGGAGGATAATTTTGCTATTTGGAGGGAGATTTTGCTATTTGGAGGGAGTTTTTGCTATTTGTAGGAAAATGTTGGTCCTTTAAAAAAAAAGAAACATAAGAATTTAAGGGAAATGTTCAGGGGAATTTTACACTAACACACTAACACTAACCAGAATAACAGTGGCAAGGAATGAGATAATTTAACACATTGCACTAACACTAACCAGAACAACAGTGGCAGGGAATGAGGTAATGTAACACATTATACTAATACTAACCACAATAACAGTGGCAAGGAATGAGGTAATGTGACACATTACACTAACACTAACCAGAATAATAGTGGCAAGGAATGAGGTAATGTAACACATTACACTAACACTAACCACAATAACAGTGACAAGGAATGAGGTAATATTACACTAACACTAACCAAAATAACAGTGGCAAGGAATGAGGTAATGTAACACATTACACTAACCAGAATAATAGTGGCAAGGAATGAGGTAATGTAACACATTACAATAACGCACTACAACCAGAATAACAGTAGCAAAGAATGAGGTAATGTAACACATTACACTAACACTAACCACAATAACAGTGACAAGGAATGAGGTAATATTACACTAACACTAACCAAAATAACAGTGGCAAGGAATGAGGTAATGTAACACATTACACTAACCAGAATAATAGTGGCAAGGAATGAGGTAATGTAACACATTACAATAACGCACTACAACCAGAATAACAGTAGCAAAGAATGAGGTAATGTAACACATTACACTAACACTAACCACAATAACAGTGGCAAGGAATGAGGTAATATTACACTAACACTAACCAAAACAACAGTGGCAAGGAATGAGGTAATATAACACATTACACTAACCAGAATAATAGTGGCAAGGAATGAGGTAATGTAACACATTACAATAACGCACTACAACCAGAATAACAGTAGCAAAGAATGAGGTAATGTAACACATTTAACGCTGTCGATTCTAAACGTTTAAACATTTAAACGCCAGCCGGCCGTTTACACGGATAGTAATATTGCAAAACGGTTAAGCGCGAAGCTTACTTTCATACCAAAAGTTCGCAAAATTCAATAAAGAAAGCCACATTTTTCATCACTAAATCGCAAAATGAGTACAAAAATTCTTTATAAAGTACCATCTGTCACAATTTTTGATGCAATAACAAGTTAAAAACGTCTAAAATAATAGAAATCAGGCACAATTTTTTTGGAGTATTCGCCGCGATAGTCGCAACTTATCGAGTTACCAAAAGCACCTTCACTGCCACTTACTTCCGGGTGACGGGCTTGCCGAAGTACGGCTTGCCGAAGTAGCCAATCACGCACGCTGTACTATCGCGCAGCAGCTGCCAAAAATCAAGATGGCGACAACAACATGCACGATTACCGATGTGGAGAAACTTTACCATGAAAGTCAACTTTTAAACAAAAATTTTACGTAAAATATGTTGACCATTTATTGTAATAAATAAAACTGACACCTTGTACTAAGTTAGCAACTTAATAGATGAAGTATGACTGCATATAAAGCAAAGCTACCGGCCGATTCCGTCGGGCTAGCCTGTCTTTTGATGCCGACTGGCAGTGAGGTAAATATCTCGCTAGGCATCCGTTTAAACGTTTAACGCCCAAAAATTTTCCGTTTAAACGTTTAGACAATTAAACGGAAATCGACAGCCTTAAACACATTACACTAACACTAACCACAATAACAGTGGCAAGGAATGAGGTAATGTGACACTAACACTAACCAGAATAACAGTGACAAGGAATGAGGTAATGTAACACATTACACTAACACACTAACCAGAATAACAGTAGCAAGGAATGAGGTAATGTAACACATTATACTAATACTAACCAGAATAACAGTGGCAAGGAATGAGGTAATGTAACACATTATACTAACCAGAATAACAGTGGCAGGGAATGAGGTAATGTAACACATTACACTAACCATGCTCTTGTGTATTGCAAATTCAAAACCACTGACCTGCTAGTAATTTGAAAATGGATACAATCAGTTTAGCCAATACCCTCCTCACCAAATCTATACTGTTATCATTGATGTGTTTTAGCCTTGACTTAAAAGCCTGCACCAAATGGCCAACACTTAGTAAATGATGCAAAAACCGACTCCCTAAAGCGATTCCAAAGGGGAATGCTTCCTTATCCAAATGGATGCCCTAGAAAAAACACACGTTTGGATACCTTTAATGGCTTTTTATGCTGGTTAACCGAGTTCTAGGCATGATCTTAACTTTTGTACAACCCATTACATAAAAGAAGGAAGGAGAGTAATCACGTGGGACACCATTGATTAGGGAGCTGACACGTCGGTCTTCATACTGGCAGCACTGGCTTGAAAAAATGTTTATTTCCCAGAAGGAGATTCTATTTTGTAAAATTTTAGTTAAAGTTCATAGAGGTTTTAGCATTATTTTCAGTCAGCTCAGATATCTCATGAGGCATGTGAATTTTCTGGGAGTAGCTCGCAAAATGCACTTTCTTGCGCCATGCTAGCAGGACTTAAGGAATGGATTATAATACTTTCGTAATCTTGCATTTTAGAATGCTTGCTAATATGGTACAAACACACACACAAAACATAACTCCATACCTAGCCCCATTTCCCCCCTTCCTATCTCCCCCCCTACTCCTCTCATCTCGGAAAAAATGATTTAGGAGGAGTGCAAGGCTGTTTTTCAAACAAATTCTGCTCTTGAATTTTAACTACTGAGTTCTCCGGGAAACAAGGAAGCTCTTTAGTAATCTTGTCCGGAGATGGCAACGCAGACAAGTGTTGGAAAAAAACAGTGCACTTGGCCGGACATGAACCAGCAACCTTGTGTAACTAGCACGGCGCTCTTCCAATTAAGCTAAAAAGTCAGGGTTGGTAGAGGGTGATTAGATGTTATCTATAGGTGTTACATCCGAAAGGTGTCCTGCCCTTTCATAGTAGATAGCATCGGAACCGTATTATTTACATTTAAACAACTTATTTTTTACTAAGACCAATAATTTTGGTGAAAATTGATTCAGTAATTAAAAAGATACTGAAAAAGTTGTTTTTGGGTGTGCTGAAGTGTAAATGTGTTGTGAAATTTCTAAACGTCAGTGTCTCCATTCATGGGCAGCACGTTCAACATGTAACACATCCTAGCACTATACTCTGTCATGAATTCCCTTTCTCGGCATCAGATTCACGCCAGAACCGAAACCATGATCAACGCGTAAAGCAAATACATAGTCTGACGCGTTACACGCAGCAACTATCGCGCGCGTATGTAGACGCCGATTTCAGAAAAGGAATTGTGACCGCAACTATAATACAAATACCAGGCAAGGTGTGGTCAACAGAGGTGAAAATGGATCTGCAGCTGATCAGTAGCCACGTCCTTTTGCTAAACTTACAATATTAAATTGTATATATTTTGTGGCAATCTTCCTATAACCTGACGATGAGGAGTAATGAACACCTTTTCTCACATCCCATCATGCAGTGTTGCACTGAATAAAATTACACTGTGGTAACCTGGGGGATTTTAACAAAGATCAAGATGCATCTAAAAACCTATCTCAAGTCAAATGCTCATAAGTAATAAGGATTAACTAACAGAATTATGATGCGTCTGCTTTCGATAGGGGTCTACGATGTGTTGGGGTGAAAATCTGTCCAATCAAAGCAATCATTCAAAATTAAAAAAAGAAAAAACCTAAAAAATTAAAAAAAAAAAAAAAAAAAAAAAAAAAACCCTATCTGTAAAGTTTCTTGCATAGTCAACCCGATTTTGATGTGAGAGCTAAAAATGTGATTTTGTAATCCCCATAGGTACTTTGTAAAATAATATGGTCAACTCAAAAATGGGGCACATTTTTGCTCAAACATCAAACCAAAACATCCTTTAGGCGACGGATAAAAGAAAACCCTGTTTTACGGGCGAGCGGACCTTTCGAGTAGGGTCGGTCGGTCGGGCAAATTTTTTCTTTTTTTTCTTTTCTGGAGCTCAAATTTGTCAAAAATAGCCCCAAACTGAAAAATCAAGAGCAAAAATGTGAAAACAATTTTTAACAAACAATATTCTATAAAAAAAATTGCCATAAATTGATAAATGGGCTAAAAACAGGCTGATTTTACATGATTTTTGTGGGGAAAACTAAAAAAAAAAAAATCTGCAAACATGAAAAACCAGGGTCGGTAGCGGGGGCAGTAAAAAACAGGGTTTTTTTATTTCTGTCGCATTAGCACTACAATGATTTCACAGAGTAAATGAGAAAAATAGTAGCTTTCTTCTGATACCAAAATTTTGACCACTTCATTAAAATCCGGGTTCTGGGGGGAGACGGACGATCGGACCATGGCCCTTTTAAAAATAACAGACAACCACAGGGATGCAAATTCGACGAGAAATCACAGAATCGATTCTCACAGGGATTCTCGTAGCAATTATGTATGAGAATCAATTTTCCCAATTGAATCATGCATTAAAATGTTGTCTTTCAAGTAAATTTGATTCTTGCAACTCTGACGAATTTGCACCTCCCCCTGCAACAGGTACTCATTTCATAAGGGCCAAAAAAAATATGGGGCCCTCTGACCTACCACAATTTTGAAACTCGAAAAATTTGCTTACTCAAAAATAATAAGTTCTTTTTTTAAGGAATATCTTTTTCTTAGAAAAAGTTAAAATGCAACAAACATGCTTATTTGATACTTCTAAAACATGAATACATATTTTCGGTACTATACAGTTTGAAACCATCACCAAACATTAAAATGCTACATGGGAAATTGATATTCAATCAATTTTTAAAAAATCTAACTTTTTTCCTTCACATGAAAAATACATAGAGAAAATATTTTGTCAATTTGCACAACATAGGTTGTGGGCACGGCATGCGACTCTCCCATCGTGATGGTTCATAAGGATATATGGAATACAATTAAATGGAATTAGATGACTTCAAAAGAATGTATAAACAATGAAATGAAGATTAGATGAACCTCAAAGTTCAAAGCAATTAGTGCATACAAGTTTCAAGATGAAAAGGTTAACATGAAACTTGCAATACCCATCTCATACCCACAATCAGATTTGATCTTGGGACATGCTGATGTAAAATCATGTGGTATAATGTACTGACTTAATAAGATTGACACTAGATGGATACACGTATCCTGTTAATGTGTGTGCTTAGCATGTGTGGCCTCTCCAATGCTTCACTCTTCTTCTGTCACAAAAAAGTCAACACTTGAAAGCAAATTTACAGGTGAATGGAAAGAGATGAACCTTAAAATGGTCCTTGAGTAAGCAGATGACACAAATAGAAAACTAAATTACACTCTGTGCCAGGTTTAAGTAATGTAAAAGCTTTAGCATAGATTGACATGTCCGAGTCTCATCAAAATTAAATGTTTCTTGATGGTTAGGTTTTAAATTTGCATTTATTGCCTGCTTGTTGGTGTGTGTGTACTTGTATAACGTATACTTGCCAAGGACTAAAAACAAAAGAAACCATGTCCTCAGTGGGATTTATTCTGATGTTTTTTGGGGCCATTATACGACCAAGGATGCGGTTTCCTTAAAGTCCTCGGGGGGAAGTATAAGTCGTACAAAAATGTTGTGTACTTGTATAACATATTCCAAGACTTAAAAACAAAAATAAACTAGGCATAAGTGTGGTCAAAGACCCGAAAACCAGCCGGATAGTTCAAACCCAGCCTAAAAAACCCCAGCTTCAAAAACCTAGCTAGCTCAAAACCCAACCATATCTAGATGGGGACAGAGCGAGCACAGTCGAGGTAGGACCTTAGACCCTAAATGACTTCATCCTCGAAAATATTAAAAAAATTGATTGTCCTAAGATCATTTCAAATTCTGCCAGTAGAGCTTGTTTGAAAAAAGTGACCTTTGACCTCTAATGGCCTTTGGTCTCAAAAATATTTTAAATGATTAGGATGTCTAAGGATCATTCTTAAATTTCAGCTCCATTGGAGGATTTTGAAAAAAAATGACCTTTGACCTCATGACCTTTGATCTAAAAATAAGTTCAAATATGTTTAGAATTGCATAAGATCATTTAGCAAAATTTCAGCCTCAATCGGAGCATTTTGAAGTTTGACCTTTGACCCTTGAATGACCTCACTGACTTGTATGGAATTTATAACATTCACCAGTACAAGTAGCACTAATCTACCAATCAGATGACCTATGTCCGTATTTGTCGTTTCATTTTCTCATTTTTATTTTTTTAAATAAAGATGTGTAATCTAGTATAAACATGCTACGCTACAAAATCACCTTTAATACTTTCATTTGTTTTATTTCGCATTTTCTGGACTAAGGAGAAAAACATAGAACCGCAAATACATAAGCCTTCAAAATGAAACCTTCCCGGGAAATTGTACCGCACCTGAAATACGATTTTTTGCATGCATTCAATCGAGTAAAATATTCATTTTCTTTTTTCATGTGATTTGCCGACTCGCCAGACAAATAATACTTTACATGCGATTTCAAAAACTTCAAAGGGCGACTTGACCGGAAGGAATGAAAGGGAACGCTGCCATTAAAATAGAAATCCCCCTACAATAAAGTAAACAGGACTATATTATAGGTGAAAGGGAGTTTGTCACCTTAAATACGGTACATTAGAAACCCATTCCTAATATCTCCTATATCGATGTTAATCCTCATGTGAAGGTAGATTTAACCTTTTCATCGAAATGAATGCAAGGCTTTACCAGCAAAAGAAATTATGCTCTAGCAGACCAAGGTTAGGGGCATTCACACTGGTGTAAGACAGGGCGAGCCGAGGCGAGCGCGAACAACAGAACCCCCCTAGCCCGATTTTGCACAAAATGCCCCCGATCTCTGCCCACGGTGCACCTTGAAACACTATCTTGGACACCTAATATGAAGCATGATTCAGGGTCCTTATGACCCATTTTGGGATTATAGCGGCTTGAATTGTGGGAGAAGAAGGATTTCTATGATTTGGGCACCAAAAAACTTAATATTTCTTTCAAATTCACTTGGAACCAAAATCGGTGTACACCCTATTGAGGGCGGGTCATGGTCCTTGGATTGAATTTGGCTTTTAAATTGGCCCAAGCGTTTAGCAACAAGAAGCATTTTTAAGCTTTAAGCGACAGGACGTGGTGCCAGAAAGAAGTGAACCAGACCAAAAACAATAACCAGCCGTGCTACGCACACGGCTGGTTAAACAATGTCCTCAATGGGATCATTTCGGGTGGCATTACAACCAAGGATGAGGTCCTTTGAAGTCTTCAGAAGTGTAGGTCATACAAAAGTGTGTGTAGGGTTGTGTGGTGTGGCATTTGTTGCGTGCCAGGTGTGTGGGCATGGCATACGCTCATTAAAATGTGCAAAATAGTTCCCCCCCCCCCCACCCCCCCCGACACCAGTGTATGGTATTACGTGTATGCACCACTTCTACCTACATACCCAATCTTGTCAGTTTGGACATTGGAATCTGTATTAGTTCACAAACTTTAATGAGCCAATCAGAGCAAATATGCAATTGAGATCATCCCCCCCCCCCCCCCTTGAAGGTCCAGGGCCCAATCCGCTAATAGCTTGTCCACAGATAGCCCAAGATTTTACGAGTTGGTCAACATTTTGGTATCAGAAGAAAGCTAATATTTTTATCACTTTACACTGTGAAATCTTAGGCCAAAAGGATGTTGGTTTGGAAGTTATGAGCGAAAATTGCGGTGGACATTTGGTCGACCAATATTAAATTTACACAGTTCTCTATAAGGCTTTATTAAAATCACGTTTTTAGCTTTGCCTCAAAACGGATTGAAATATCGGCCAAAAACTTTACAGATGGGGTTTTGGATGGTGAAGGGCAGTCTATCAAGATGAAAACTTCATATCTCAAATCGGGCAAATCCCCTTTAATAATAATATAAGGTGCACAAATAATGACACAGTTACACCGGGGTATTACTTGCATCCTCCGCTACCCACATACCAAGTTTTGTCAAATTTGGACATTAGAATCTTGTAGAAGTTCACCTTTTTAGTCAACAACAAATCAACATCACCAAAATGGAACACAAAAGACACACCATTACAAAAAAGGAATATGCTGTCGTTAAAAAAAGCCATGAGGATAAAAAAATGACCTAAAGACCCGTTATGACTATTCTGTCATCTTGTCTATGATAATAATTGTTTTTTAATGTTGGATCATAGATGGGAACCCATAACATGCAATACACACCACAGGCAACAGGCATTCCTGCGGAGCTTGTTAGGCTTCACAGCAAAGTAAAAGTTTACAAAACTACGGCGGCAAAATCCAGTTTTACGTGTAGAAACCTAAGTGAGGAAACTGGGGGAAACCCAGAGAAACCGTCAGGGAGCAACTAACAGAATTGGTTGGAACAAATGCACATCAAGTTGCCGCCAGTGTTAGCAATGGCAATTGTGCAATGTAAGGTTTCGTTCTCATATTTAAACATCAACAAATAATGAGTGTAAGCTTCTACACGCTACATCCTTAAGGCAGTATTCTGATGCAAGTTGAGCTATGATGTCATCATCAAAATCTTGGAGAGTGAGTGACATAGCATTCAAACCGCAGAAAGTCACAACTAAAAATTGATGCACATTATAAACCGGATCCGCTGTTGTTCAGTTGGCATCGTCATATAATGGACAAATCACTTGCTTTAAAATGATCAGATAAATATTTGCAGAAAAAAAATTACGACCTTTTGGGAATACTGCTGCAAGGGAGCACTATGTAAACAAAAACAACAGTAGAAATAGAGCGGAAATTCGCTCTAGTGGTATGCCCATCCGGAGAAGCACCAGGCTGTTCCCCAGAGTACCGTCGGCCCTGCCAAACCGATCATTTCTCAGCTTTCAGCCCAGTATTAATCTAAATTCAATAAATACGGGACAATCAGGAAATGGGTTGTATTTTAAAAAAACACATGGTTCAAGGATGATATTAATAGAAATGCAGCCAAACGTTGCCATGGTCTGTTTGTTTTGTAAAAAAAAAATGCTTCTCCGCACGTATGGGATATGGCATTTTTGCTGCAGCAACGGACGGAAAAAAAAAATATGATCTGAAGTTCTAACAAAGGCAGCGCACGGTGATATTCAGTTACCCGTGAGATATAATGTATCCGGCAAAATTTTCAAGACATTTTACGTATGCTCCTGACGTCAATGAGACACACATGGGAAAATGTAAGAAAAAAAACACACACCCAAAGATAATGTGCTTTGCAAGTAACCGCGACGTATCAATGCGGTTACGCTATAATTGATCAGTTTCAAGGTACGTGTGGAATAGCAAAGCATCAACAAAAAAATCCACACTTGTTTGGGGTATAGAGTATGATTCGTTGATCAAGGAGTTTATCTTCTTCCACCTCTCTTTTTTCTCCAATATTTTTAAAAAATTAGAAAGTAATTTTCTGGAACTCGTGTTTTTCAATTGCTATGTAAGATAAACAGAGTGTGTTGTTTACAATAATGGCTAAGCCCAATCTGTTAACTGAAAAGAGAGGACAACCTTTCAGGGTTTTATGTATGGAAATAACATGTTGTCCGATTTGAATTTATAATTAATTCTGAAAAAAATCGATACATATATTGAAAATGGTGCTTATGATTATAATACAACATAGCGGGACACTAGAGACAGTAGAATAGGCGCAGGAGAATCTAAACAGGTGGCACCCACACCGAGTCAGCCATCTTGGAAAAGTCTGGACCACACATATCCAATTCACCATTTACCTTCCTACTTTGTTTCTCTGTGACAAGTTATGAAAAAACTGCCCACAGCAATTACAGGTAAATTATCGGTCCGGGCTATAGGTGGCAGGGACGAAGGTCTTGGATGACGCCAGGAACCTAGAAACTTGAACAGCGGCTTCAAATGTCACGCGTGTTTGCGTAAGACCACATTGACAGAAAGTCTAATTTCCAAAAAAGATATTCTTTTCCGGTGATGCCAGAGATATACAGGACAAAAATAATCTTGGAGAGAGAAAAAAAATGAAAAAAGTTAAAATCCTCAAATATTGACCTATGGATTGAGTGTGCATGGAGTAGACCAACATATAAGGTATTTTTCGCCCCTGTTGTTATCTTATGAAAATAAACGCTATGTTGGGTAAATCGATGTAACTGAATATGGCTTACTTGATTCATATTCATGTGGTTATTGCTAGGATTTCGGCCATTTACTGGCCAATAAATGCAATCTTGCAGTTGATACCTTGTAGAATACAATGCTTAAAGCTGCACCTAGACATTTTGACAAATAGGAGGTTTCTTGTTCACAGAATCAAAATTCATCTGCATACTAAAAGGGACACAAGGAGACATTCTGCTGATAACAAATTCCTATTCATGTGATTTTATAACAAATAACAAAGTTTCAGTGGACATTATAAAAGTAGAAATCAAAACAGAGCATCAATGATGCCAAGTAGGCTACATATGATGCATTCAAAGACAACAACAACATCCTTAAAGTACCTTTATATATTGATATATTAAACCTCTTTGATTATTCCGCATATGTACTTCAGTAACCAGAGCATCAATGATTGAGAGCCTATAATATGATTGCCATACAAAGACAACAACATCCTTTAAGGTACCTTTATATATTATTTAAAATAGAAAAATTGTTTTTTTGTTTAATACAATTTTGTTATAAAAAATCAAAACCTGGAATGGGATTTGCGGGGATCCCATGATGGCATAAAATGACATATTGAGGTGAAATGTCCCAAAACTGGTGCATTGTGGGATGAACTCAATACACTCTAATAAACCCGCACCATACTTTTGATCATGTTAATAACAGCTCTCAATTGAATACATTTTCCTCTACAAGGTGATTGATTCCACAAAGTACTTTAGATGCTGATGTAGGCCCTACTATTAATTTAATCTTTTGTTATGTTTGTGTCAAAATCTGTTACTTGTATCTTTTAATTCTGTTAACACTTCAAGAGTAACCTGCCTGGACAAAGGTTGGTTTTCAAAAAACATTCACACAATTGCAATACAACTTTTCCAAGATCAAGTGTAAAATGAAAGAGGTAGTAGAAATTATGTTTCTTATTTGATATGACAATAAACTATAGTGTGAAAAGACAAATGACTATTTAGTCATTTGTCTTTAACACTATATTTAATTTGCCACACTAAATAAGAAACATAATTTAACAAGAAGAGTCCTTCAAAAAGGACAAGCTGCACTAATGAATCTAGCTTCCGACTTAAATTAGGCTTGATTTTGCATATACCTGAACACTTTACAATAGGGTACAAATCAAAGATCTACACCTCTTTGAATATTCCATCATACGTACTTCAGTAAAAATTACTACATAAGTTCCATGATGATGATAATTGTTTTCACAATTGTTTTAATTTACATAAAATTCTCTATTAGGCCAACAAGTTATTGTTTTTCAGCTAGTCTTTTTCCAAGCTAACTTAAAAGGTTACTTCTTTTTGTTCTTACTGGTGATTTATTTATAAACATGCTATTTGAAAGTCATAATCACATGAACGCAACACTTCAACACATAGGCTTTTCGTGATCCACAGCCTCATCCCCTTGACTTTATCCAAAGGAGTTGAGATTTTTACATCATCTGACCCGTTAGCCTAATTGTTGCCTAATCATACTTGCAAATTCGATCTACTCTGGAAGAAATTAGCCATTTTGTATTTTCTGTCCGTAAAAGGACAGAAATGATAATGCAGTGGCCTTGGCCTCAGTGGCACCGTGATATAAACATTTGTTAATAACATCAAACCGCCTCATCAAAATCAACTCGGGATATCTAATGAACCATAAACAAAAATGAGGTGTTAGAGAACAAAATGCACCTTTAATTGATTTGAAGTCGCCCTGCATTACCTGAAATGTACCTTACTGCACTTGTTAACTATTCAAAGGGTCACTTTAAAATTTTCAGAAAAGGGCGTTCCCATTTTTTTAAAGCCGGGTGTTTTTACATCTTCATAATGGATACCAGAGTATTAATTCAACCCTGACATGAACAGCCAAAAATGTTATTTTTTAGTGATGATGCGATTTGCAATAGTAAATGGTACTTCATTGTCATACGTAATTTAATTATTATGATTGAATCCACAAAAAATATACCACATACATCTGGGCTGGTATTTTTATAAAATAATTTTCACTGACAATTACTTGTAAACTTTATGACATTAGTGTATTAACCCTAAACGCCGGCCAGAGCAAGGCGGTTGAACGAAAACGTGGGGTAACCCGGTCGGAAAAGTTTCCTCGTTGCAGCTCGGCCGTCAACAACTTATTTTTTGCTGCGAAAGACTCTCATTGAACCTCATTGCATCGGGCCGTCTTACCGGAAATGACGCGAGGTTTCCTCGTTGCTTCTGGGCCGTCTTTACGGAAAATGACGCCGAGTCCCGTTGCATCTGGGCCGTCCTTCCAGAAAATTGCGCGATGTTCCTCGTTGCACCTGGGACGTCCTTCCGGAAAATGATGCGATGATTTCCCTGCATTTCGGGACGGTTGCCCGCAGAAAGGCCGCAAAGGCTTTTAATCAGGTGGGGACACTGTGTACAATGCCCATAGACAATTTCAATATCGATGGTGCGAGTAGCGCCCACCATTTCGATAATAAGCCTACTTTTATTATCATCAACGCCATGCATGACGTAAAGCCGGAGGGCGCATGACGTAGCGTAATAGCGCCACGCACGACTATGACGTAGCGTAATAGCGCCGCGCACGACTGGCGAACTATAAGACTAAAGATTTCATGCAGATCAGTGTGCAGTACGAATCCATTTTTTATTATTTATTTATTAGGATCCCTGTTATCATTGCATTCGCCGCGATGTTCCTCGTGCATCTGGGACGTCTTTCAGGAAAATGACGCGATGCCTCGTTGCATCTGGGCCGTCTTACGGGAAAATTACGCGATGTTATTCGTGCATCTGGGCAGTTAACGACTGTACGCTAATTATTCCTGTGCCGGGAAGGGAAAAAGGCCGAGATGCAATGAAATGCAAAAATTTGTTTCTCATGCATCGGGGCGTTTAAAAAATAAAAATAGATTGCACCTCGTGAATTGGGCCGTTGGTCGGGCAAAACGACCCGGTCTGGGTTAGGTTAATGTATGTTTAACTTAACCGAAACCACAAAATACGGCAAAATTTTAATGGCAAATGACTTTTTTTTTAAATCCAATAATTGTTGTATTGGAAAACTGTTCAATTTGCTTTTTCAACTTCCAAGGAACAGCAAATATTTGGGGTTTAATATTTAAGTCGTCGAGATTTAAATCGGTAAGACATGCTCCATGTGGCCCTGCATACAATCTGTGTGTGAATCTTTTACACACACTTTATGGAGCGTAATTTCATAACTTCTTCCTTCTCTTAATTGTTCCCTTACGTAACCCCGGGGGGGGGGGGGGGTTTCTCACCTTTTGTGGGTAAGGACGTCCACTCCACGCCTCTGGTAGTAGGACGCATAGCTATACAATTTTATGCAAAAAAGGGACATAGCTCTACCAGGATTGGCAATTTTAGGCCAAAATTAACCGATGTCTATGGCAAATCCCTGTAGGTCATTTGTGTTGAGAAATCCCCCCCCCCAACTTAACCTTGTAGTCTCACTTTCAATAACATTATTTGCAATGTCAAAATTGTGTAGTAATCACTGCTTGCAAATGGTGATATAGCACGAACAAATTATTTCTGAAGGCTATGGTCCAACCTTGTGGTCGGCAATTTACCTCACCAAGGACACTCTCCTGTGTTTTGTCAAACTGTCAACATATGACTTGTGGGTGTTGATAACAGGTATTGTAAAATGGGTCAACTTAATACAAAATTACTAAAATACATATTCAAACAACTCGACTAAGATACAACCGATTTCAACCATCGACACTTCAAATTGGGTAATTTTACCCCACTTATAATTCCAGACTAGGTTTTAACATTTGATCCCATAAAAAATATTGGAAAAAGCAACACAAGTCACATGAAGTAATATTGTGACAAGCTACAAGGTAGATGTAATCATGCAAGTTCCCACGAAATAAACAGTGGTTGCATTTAACCTTGCTTCATAGTAGCAGAGGGTGTTTTGAACTAATCCCCAAATGCATTGCAAGGTGCCTATAATGTTTCTGGTACTAACAATGTCATAATTTAGGGCAGTGTCAAGAAGTTTAAGGACACAAACCTTTTGCATTATTAATTTTTTTAACGTACTAGACTGTTTTGTGTGCTGAATGGGTGTAAAGGTCTAGTTTATTATTAAAAATGGCATTTTTGTGGGATCACATGCCGGGACCATGCAAGGGATTATGAGGTGAAATGTACCAAACTGATGCATTGGGATGGGCTAAATCTGCTCCTCTTAGGTAGCTGTGTGGTCTAGGCCACTTTTGATTGATTGAAGTGAGAGAATTTGGACTGTTTCAAGTAACACAGTGCACGGTTAAAGTTCAAGCAAATTACTATTATTATAGTGCGTTTTTTGAACCATGTGTGAACATTGCATCGATGATGAGACTTGTATAACTAAGCACTATCTTCAGAAGCAACTGGGAATTAGTGTAAAGTACACATGGTACAAGGCACTGAACTTTAGCACACTGGGGAAGATAGTGGTGGGAAAACACTAACAAACTACCCCTTCCGCACTAACATAGCTATCCCATCTACCTACAAGCATGAAGCATGAAATGAGCCACAAGTGGTTTTCTCAGACTAGGCTGCAAATGCCAATGGCCTCTCTAGGCCATCATTGATAATTCATGCTTTCACACACATGCATCTACATTGTAGGACAACGACATTCAGCATAATCTTTGCCTACAAACACAATTCATGCAAAAACACAAAAAGGACGAACAAATGCCCCAAAACGCACATCTCTCAGAAATTTTCAAATCCCAACATAACTTTTCAAAGAATGTCATTACTTGCATACCTGCGAGTTTCAAAGAATTGGACAAGACATGAGAGACTAGTTTATGAGAGAACAGTGGGTTTCCTACTCTAATTTTGGCCTGACTTGAACAATAGCCTATACTTCTAGGATAAAAATGCAGTGTTCACAAAGGCACGTGCGTCCGCCGTCAACGCTTTGTGAAATGTGGTCCAAGGTCACCAACATACGGACACTACCCAGGCCCTTGTAAACAATTGTCATGAAAATTGATGGACACATGTGGATACACCATGCATCATGTTTTAGTGTTACCATTTTGACCACAGATACCCTTGCTACAACACAAAAATACATTGTTCCTTTCGTGTTTTCCCTGCTTTGCATTCACTAGTGCTGTGACGTGTAACCGTTCAATTTTACACGAACGGAAGGGCCACTACACGTTTAGAAAATACACTGACACGTTTTACACGTCAGCAAACCCTACTAACTTTTTTTTTTCAGTATTATTTTTAATTGCTGAAGTCAAATTTTTCACCAAATACCCGCTAGTCAGTTAAGGTACAGTTTAACAGTTCCAATGCTTCTTTTAGAAATGGTTTCCGACTTATACGGAAACAGGGAAATCCCCCGTTTCCCAAGTTCTTGTACGTGAGTGGAGCGACTTCGGCATATACACCGCATAACACGGCCCAATTACGCAGTGCTTCAATTACAAAGGGATCTACAAAAAAGGTAAAATGGCAGCTCCCACAGTGATTCGTCATTTGGGATCTTTGGGATATTCAACTCTTTATTTTGGATTTAAACAATACTAGATAGTACAAACAACATTTTATGGTTCAAGATGATTTCCCCCTCTACTTGAGGGGGATATATCCTAGGTCCACATACTTACCCACCAGGCCTTAAAAATCGCACTCTGCTTTAAGCTGATGTCCCTCAAATAACCACCTTACCACTGACAAACAACGTTTGGGGTTGCATCTGGCAACGTCCGGGCGCCTACAGCCGCCTCGGGTCAAGCCGAGACGGAATACCTTTGACCTCTGATAACGGACGCTTTTCTGAACGCACCCCTGCACGGTTGATTTGAGGGGAGGTCCAGAAACTAACCCTCGCAGAGGGACCGCACTGCGGGGTCACAAGCGGAGGGCGGGAAGGCCGTGGTGGTAAGTATTTACCTGGAATATAACCCCCCAAGTAGAGGGGGAAATATCCACGTTACATACTTACCACCACGGCCTTAAAAATTGCACCAGAGTCCCGCTGAATAAGCTTGGAGGAGGGGATTAGCCGTGGTATTAAGTATTAGAACCAGGAACTACCGCCCATTTTATAAACGTACCCCCGTATTACGTACGAACCTCACCTCCAGCTTGTTAGATGCTCTTAATGGTCTCCCCGAGCATAGAGCAGCCACACCTGGGCGGCCCTGATCCTCCTTAGCCAGGACAATCTTTTCTGTAAACTTGGGAAAACGTAGTTGCTGTTTTCCCATCCTCCTGCTGCAACAATGTCCGCCAGGGGACGCCCGAGTACGGCCCATGAGGCGTTTTTGAGCCGAGTGTATGTGCCTCT